>CAVNYN010204417.1:0-20007 GCA_963692815.1 Nyctanthes arbor-tristis
TTTTGGTGTCTTTAATTATAATATAGAGACTCCCGCCTTTTTATGCTATAATCCACACATGACTTTTTATTCAAAAAAAAGACTATCAACTTTGAGAGTATTAAGAACATTTATAAATGCCCCAATTAATTTAATTAGAGGCGGAAAACAAAGTTAAAATGCCCCTAAGAGCATGAGAGGCGAATTAGTAAATGTCCATATAAATGATGCCTCTAATAATAGATAGAAGAGGGTGGGACACTAAAAATGCCCCTAATAATGTATATGCCACGTAGGATTATTCTATTAGTGGCATCTAATTAAATGCCCCAATTAAACAATAAGGGCGGTTATGAGCATTCTCATATTAATTAAATAAAAAATAAATATTCAATGTAGAGACATATCTATGCGCCCCTAATAAAATTTAATTTAATTAAATAAATAAACAATATGGCACCTTTATTATTATTATTATTATTAATTCACGTTTCATTAGGAAAAAAAAATTCTAATTAACGAAGAACTAAAACAATAATGATATTTGTCATAAAAATTCTAATCATGTTACATTTTGAAGAGTAAATATTCAAACATTACAAATACAAAAGAATATCTACCTCCCTTTTTTTACGAAAGGGAAAAGAATATCATAACAGTATATAATTCTAAATCTAGTTGACCTATGGTACAATGTTTGAAAGATTATAATGTGAATAAAAATTTCTGATTATATTAGATTTTCCTCAGTTTGTCAAGCATTATCAACTTTCCCCATGGGTGCAGCCTCTTGGCCACCATTTGATTTTGCATTATTTGGCTTTTAATCTTCCCCAGCTGCCTTTACGAATCTTTAATAAGGACGTTGCAATCCAGTTCCACCAGTGGAATTGAAAGATGCTTTGCGATTTCCCTACAACATCAACGACGTCATTGAGTAACCAATCAACAAGTCATTGGGCTTATAGAAACATTGAAACATTGGAAGATTTTAAGAGCTCCTTCATATTGAACAGACAACAAATATTAAGGTTCCCAGGCAACATTCTTAAAAATGAATCACTTTTTAAAGGAAAACCCTGTGAAAAGAAAGAGACAACAATTTAAGAATCCTCAAATGTAAAGCATTGAGCACTGTGTCTAATTTACAGTTAAGCATAATTTACATTTAAGCAGAAAATCAAAAGGACAAGTATGGAGTTAAGATAGCTAGAAAGAATCATTTGAAATACCCAGCTGCCAGACACCAAAATGACAGGGTGGACAATCAGAAAATTGGTCGTGCAGTTTACATCACACCTCCCATCACTATCAAACTCACCAATGACATGAACAATATATCTAGGAGCAACATCACTAAAAAACCTTAGTAGAGGAAGCAAAATAACAGGATTGCGATTTTAGACAACCATCGCATCATGAGAGTCCTGAAAGAGGGTTTACATGTGTAGATAATGGAAATATAATGAGTTTTCTAACAAACTTCTGCACCTGATCAACAAATGTCATAGTTTCATAAGTTTGACCACCACTACTCGTTACTATTTTTTAGCTGATAAATTCTATTTTACTTTGATTTGTCAAGGTAGCTCTTTGCTAGCCTCAGCATCAAGCAATCAGTAATTCGAGAGCTAGATCAACTTACCATTCGTCCTATAAATGCACCACTCTCTCTTCTCCGCTTTGTTCATTAAGCAAACGCAGAGCCTGAGAAGCCATAGGCAGACGTGTGCTCTTCCGATCTCTTTACCAAAAGCCATAGTCAAATTAACGTTTTATAAATCAGATAAACCTTGAAATTTGATTGAGGAGAAGCTTGCACCTGCCAATATAGGCTGTATGGTACTGTAAGGAGAGGATCAATGTAAAATATGGAAATCTTACCTTTCTCTGAGAACATTGCTGAAAACTCATAGAGTTTAACCTTGAAAAGTCTGCCAAAACTCTAATCATCCCAGGAAACTGCTTTGACATTTAATGGAGTCGCTCGTTGAATGTAGAACTTCTCCACGTCACTTCATCACCTCCATCATCCTGGCTTTGCTCTATTAACTAAGTTGCTTGAACCAATTAAACGTTTGATATTCCAATGTAGACATTTTCATTATATTGTCAGCTTCTACCTTATAATGATTGATACTCCTAAAAAGTTTTATTACTTAGGGAAACCAAAGTTTAATTCACAATCACATAATAGCCAAAACCGAATTTGCAAATAAGATTCCCCACTCTGTTAGACCAAAAAAAGAGTCCGGAAAACCAGTTTACTAAGCTTATTCCTTCTACCAAAATGATTAACTTCTATAGAAAATGATCAAAACCAATATAATCAGAACTATTTTAGATATACTTAATCCTTGTTTGATTCCCATTATAGTATTTTCATGTTCCAACCTCAAATTTGATCCTCTTCCCACCATCATAATAATTTCCACAAATTATAAAGTGCATAAAACAAGTCTTAGTATACTAATAAATTCCCAATTCTATTTAAATTAGGGCAACGATTGTTGAATAAGCAAAATTATGGTACAATTAAGGAACAATCATTATATAAAAAACAGCATATAAAACTTTATTCAACCCCAATCGGAATCAACTATTTTCCCAAATTCTCCCATAAATTTGAAATCAGAAGCACGATTTGACAGATCGGAAGAAATTAAATCCATTTTACATAAAAGAGTAACAAAATAAAGAATGAGCAAACTTACTTGATTAAATCAAAAGCAAAATCTGATCTTTGTTGAGACGCCTGGCATGCTGTGTTAGAGGGAGAAAACGCATAGTTTAAGAGGCTAGGTAATCAATGGTGTGAAGCACGGGCACTTGCATACGACGAACGGCAGTTAGAGAACCTAATAAAGATGAAGGATGCTAATTCAGGTAGGACACGGGGAAATCTGATGAGGAAGGCTGTGAGTGATCCGAGGTGGGTTTGGTTGAAAAACTTCAGCCAGACTCGGGAGGAGAGCCGAAGAAGAACGATGCCTTGAATTCGGGAGGTGGTAAAGGGGAGAGTTCTATAGTTGTTTGTGTACTAAAATTAAAAAGAAATCCATCTTTTTTTTTTTTTTTGAAGTAAAAAAGAAAACCATCTAAACTATGGTGCTTACCCTACCCATCGGAATTAAGATTCTAACTTAAAGAATTTATTTGTTTACTTAAAAAAAACAGTGGGTGTTAAATTTTTAGAAAATAATTATTATTTATTTTAGCCTATATAAAATAATTTTAATAAAGGCTGGATTTACTTTCGTCCCTATTCAATTATTAGGGACATTTTTGTTGGCCCTAATTATCACTAATAGAGGCCAAACTTATTTCCATCTCTATTAATTATTAGGGGCTTTTTTATTTGTCTCAATTATTATCAATAGAGGCTAAATATACTTATGCCTCTAATTCCTTATTAGTAGGGGCATATCTATTATTTTATCTGTAATTGAGTGCCTCTAATGCTCTCAAAGTTAATAGTGAGATCTGCATGTATAGGTTCATATCATTATGAAAAATGGGTGGTGGAGGACGCTGGACACGCCATGTAGTTAGGCCGAGTGTCTCTGTAACGGAGACACATGATGTTTTAGGAATGTTGGCAACTCTTTTACTCTTTTCATGTTGTTTCCAAGCCTTTATGATTTTTCAACTACATTTTTGGAAATAAGGAAAGTTTTTATGAAGGAAACTCAAAATAACATTTTGTTCATTTTTAATGTTTCAATGTTACAAACTGAAAACATCCAAAATGTTGGACACAAATTGTGGTTTGAATTGTATCGTAGTTATTATATGCTTATGTTCTGAACAGGAGGTCTCGAGTTTAAACTACACTTGTCCGCTTCTCAACCCGAATTTTCCTCCCCTCTCCTATCTCTCCCTTTATTAAAAAAAAAAAAAGTTGCGAAACAAAGAACAATATACACAAAAAAATAATTTTTTTATGGAAATAATAAAGTACACAAATATATATATATATTTTTTGAAAGTACAATTACAAAATTACATGATAGCAGTACAAATACGTATAGATATTTATCTTACTGAAACACAGAGCCAAGAAAATTAATAATACAAACTCACATACAGTGGGAATTCACAAACTACAATAAATGTAGAAAATTACCCTATACATCTCATCGAACCTAAGACCTCTAGGTCTCAGTACTTCAACCTAGCCCCCTAACCAAATTTGTTATGCTTCATTGGCATGTACACAAATACTTACTACTAGTAAAGTTCCGAAAAATCATTTCTATATATCATTCGATATGTCTTTCCTACAAATATTTATAGATCAACGGACAAAAATTATCTGAAGTGCGAAATTGATTCAGGCACGAAATTGGATTATCAACTATGTTTCTTATTCATATTAATTAATTTTCATTATTTTATGAATTATAAACTATAATTTTTTTGGTAAAAAAATTATAAACTACAAATATTTTAATGATATCGACACTTATCCATCATTGCATATTCAAATTTATCTATAATTTAAATAGTTAAATAATAATAAATATGTATTAGTTATTAAATTAAATAATGAATCTTATTTAAAAAAACTGGATGGATTAGGCAAAAGAAGATAAAAATTGAAAAAATTAAGAATATCACACGAGTTACCGCTTTAGGAAATAAAAACTAATTTACTTGTATATATGTATCCTACTTTTTAAGGATTATATTTTTTATTTGCTAGATTAAAATAGTAATGTGATATTATATATTGGTATTTGTATAAAAAAAATAACGTATCACCCTATTAAAAATGTATGTGAAGAAACGAGATATTATTCGGTTAAAATGATAAGTCGGAAAGATATTTTTTTATGAGTATGAAATTTTTATGTGACCGAGTATCGAGTGAATACGGGTATGTACATACCCGTCCAGACTGTTAACTAATAATATTAAATAAATTAGATGATATAAACGTAAAATCTAGTGAAACATTAATCAAGTATATAAACGAGCAACTGTTAATATATTATTAATAAAACATTAATTTAACGTGTCAAATACTAACTCAAAACCGTATATTTACTACTTTTGTTATACAAATCTAATGACACGTATTTGTTCAATAATTTATTGCTTATTATTATTAAATTTTTTTAGAACTAGTCTTCTCATGCAATACATAGGTGATATATTAGACTCATAGACATTGTTACTATAGTCGATTGTAATTCGATCATTTGATTGCTAATTATTACAACTTTTTAGAGGTTAGACATGTGAACTTGAATGACGTGTTTAGAAGGGACTCAAAGTTATGAACTCAGCTATGTAACCAAATTTATGCTTAATACTCAAACATTTTACTTCAAATATCCAGTGGTGATTTGTGATAGACATATCAATTTCGTAATTCTAGACAATGCAATTGGTATTTTACTTTATTTATGACATGCTGTTTAAAAAATAAACTTACATGTTAATTTTGATATAAATGTACACCATAACTCTAACGATTGTCATTATAAAATTATGTTACATTTTTAAGGATCGTATTTGCTATACTATAATAGCAATGTGATATTATGGGCACTTACACAAAATAAAATGAAGTATCACTCAGTTAAAAAGGTATGTAGGAAAACGAGGTATTATCCAGTTAAAAGGGGTGTGCCGAATGTACTTTCTTATGTGGGTATGAAAATTTTTATCTAAACGGGTATCAAGCGAACACATGTATGTATATTACATGCCCGATATATATTATTAGACTGTTAACGAATAATATTAAATAAGTTAAATGATTTAAAAGTGAAATATAGTAAAGTATTAATCGAATACATAAAAGTGTAACTATTAATGTATTATTAATAAAATATTAATTTAACGCATCAAGTACTAAATTAAAATTTTATATTTACTAATTTTGTTATGCAAATCCGATGACACGTATCTGTTCAACGAGTGGGTAAGACTTCTTTCGATTCCGTTAGCAATGGTATTAGTGTTGTATGATATTTTTAAGTATCTTGGTATCTCCTCTTTTAAGAGACTTCGTTTGTTGCATTTAATGATAGTTATACTTTATTTTCATTTTCATCTTTTCATCTAAGGTAGGACGGGTATAATATAAAATATGATAGTATCTCTTTTACAATACTACAATGTGATCATACATAAATACGTATATGAATAAAATGGGTTGTTTTTCTGTATGAGCTTAATCCAATTAACTATATTATCTTTTAATATTCTTGCTGGTTTTCTTTGTAACCCGAATTCTGCTATCAAAATTTATTGTCAAGGTGAATTATATGAATCTTTTTTTATTTTATCAATTATCCGAGATACTTTTTTGTTTCAGTTGTCAATAAGGAAAAAAGAAACATAAATTATGACAACATTAATTGTATCGAATGTCACTGAATTTTTACCTTAATGTTTAGCTGTCAATAATTAAATCAAGAAATTTAATTTAATAGGAATTAGGTCTCTCCACTTTAATTATTAACAATTATATCACCAAAGTTATACGTAATTACAAGAAGGTCAATTTATTAAGGCTATATTATTACCTTATTATCATCAAATTATTGTCTCAAATAATAAGAAAATGACTATTCTAAATCACACATTTTACTGAAAAGAAAAAGTAGAAAAATAATTTTAGGGTTCGCAAAACATTTAACGTCTATCTTGACATATAATTTTAAATAAATTTTAACCGATTGTCATGCATTGCAAAGATGATCATGCTATCATTTCATGATATTCTAACGATAACTTCTACTGAAAATCTTTACAAATCTGAATTCTTAAATGCAATACGATACTCTACAAGTCATAAGTCGAAGTTAAAGATCAGTATTCCTGGTATATTTTATCATTCGACTACATTGTATAGTAGCACGAGATTTATGGTCTGAAGACATGGAGATCACATCATTTAGGTAAAAATTCTATATGGATCAAATACAGATGACAAATTTTTTTATTATAAAAAAGATTTTGATACAATTTGATCTAAGACTTCTTTTTACAATACAAATTATATTTATAAATATCATAATTTTTATATTCTTTTATGACATCAAATATATAAATTTTTATTAAACTATTTTTGATATATGACTTTTTTATTAGATCTTTACCCGTGTATCGTACAGGTGAAAAATCTAGTTTAAATTTAAAAGACTAGTTAAACACTGGTAGCTACTTTAAAAAAAAAAAAAAAACATTGGTAGCATCCTATTTGTGACTTGTGAGATATAGACAGGGATATTCGAGTGTGTTTGAAATATAAATTCCATTCTTATACATATACTATAATTTATAATTTTCTCTATATAGTACAAGGTTCAAAAAAGAATATTGAGACAAGGGAGTGGCACAGGCCCAGTGGGCTCACCCTCAACTACGTGGCTTCATATGTGGATATAATTTATTTGATCAAATTCAATTGGTGCGAGATAAGGAAACTTCCATTAGAATTATTTTTTTTCCTTGATGGTAGCACAACACACACAGAGATTCTACATATCATCTAATAAAATTATGGTAACTACTATCAGAATTATTATATAAGAAAAAAAGGTGTAATGCATCCATTAAACATGTATATCCACTAATAAAACATAATAATTGAATCATTTAACTATTTCCTTCTTATTATTTACCACGTTCTCAAATATAACATGTATATCCACTAATAATACATAATAATTGAATCATTCAACTATTTCCTTATTATTTACCACGTTTTCAAATATAGCTTTTGGAGGAGTTATGAACTTACCAATAGAGACAATTACAAAAATGTCGAATAAAGGACGGCATGCAGGAGATTGGTTAAAGGAATCCAACAAACAAAAAGCAAAACTAGAGAATTTTTGGGACGTATGGAAGAGTAGTACTATTAGTCTAGATTGGATATGAATTTAATTGTCAGTTTTTATAATAAGGGAAGGGTGAATAGTCATAAACACACACACACACACATATATATATATATATATCAGTTTATTCAATATTCAATAAAGAAATGTCAATTAAACTTGAGACCAATCCACGCTCTAAATAAGTAGAATTATTCCACAGGAAATCCGACTCTCAAAAAGAAAAAAAGAATGTAAATTACTTTACTAAATTTCAAAGCTATTATTGTCTTCTGATATAACTATTATTATAGGCTTGCACCTTTAATTAGAGAGACAAAAATTTTCAATTCTTCAAGTAAACCCCTTTTTTTGGCTCAAGAGGTTACACAAATCAACATGCAAATACTTTTTTTTTTTTTTCAATACAAGGGGAATTTAGGGGTGGAGTGGGGTATTAGGGGAGATGCCTATGTGGTTTGATCTGGAACTTTCTCTCAAAATATGAGTATATAACTTTTGTACTACAATCCAAACCATGAATAATGCTATTTTTACATACTTGTACATAATTTGTACAACGCTCTTTGAATTTACACACATCTTTAAATTTTGTCATCACATGGAATATAGGATTGGAGATATATTTAAGTAAATAAATGGAGTATATATACAAATTATGTAAAATAAGTATGTACAAATAGCATTACTCCCGAATCACGATGCAAACAGTACTTTCCAAACCAATTGTTTGAAAAACCTCTTTAAAATATCTGCTTCAAAATGTGAAATTTTATAGCTATCAACGCATTTGGACATAGTACTAGATAGACCATACTAAATTTTGTGTGATTCTCACGAAATAAATTTCTAACAATCTTGCTTGTTTTCTCATTATACATAAAAATTATAATTTCACCTGCTGATAATTTGACAGTTACTCAGTTACAACCACACATTTGAAACATCAAATAAATTTCTGTCACGCATTTATTTCATATTATAATATTCTTATAGAATTTAAACTCATAATTTGAATCAAACAACAGTGGTTTTGTAGTTTCACTTGTGCAACTTGCATCTTTTGAATCAATTATTGTTATGAAACTTTCTCCCGCTGAAAGAAAGTGACAACATTGAACAATGATTTCTCAGCTTCCGTTATAAATAAGGGTCACATCTGCAATGAAGATGAAGTAGCCAGAAATTTATGATAAGGGTTAATTCGACAAATGGTCTCCAACAATGATTTGGGGACCCAATTGATAAAAAGTATAAAGGTTGAGGACTATTTATGAAATTAATTAACCCTTACGATAACAAAGATGTTTTAGACAAATTATTATTTTTTAAAGTACAAGTACAATTCACATTATAACTAGTATAAATATGTAAAGAATTACATTCAAATGAAGTCTACCGTAAAGTGTTAAAAAAAATAATAAAAAACTTCATCCGTCCTAAAAAGATAGTCCATTATTCCATTTTAGATCATCCCAAAAAGATAGTCCACTTACTATATTGAACATGTATTTAATATTTCATTTTCATATGTGCTCATAATTAATTATTGTTATTCAATTACCTATGCATTAAAATTATTTTAAACAATTAATGAGATATAAGGGTATATTTGGAAAAATAAGATAAAATTTAATATTTCAACCATATTAACTATCATTTCTTAATTCATGTGAAAATAACTACTTGACTATTTTTGTGGAACGGAGGGAGTATAAGCCAACAACAATAACGTTGAGAAAAAAAAAAAAAAACCCTCCACAACAGGCAATTGGTGTAGATTGAATCTAGAACCTTAAAGATCCCAAGGTCTCAATCTAGCTAATTGAGCTAGGTTTCATTTGAAAATAAATTATTAAACTGAAATATATAGAAATGAACATTTAAAAAAAAAAAAAAAGGTTACCAAATTAGAATATGTAACATTTTGCAAAATTTTAACAATGGACTAAACAAAGTGATAGTATTATGATATTGATAATAATGGGCAATTATTTGAATTTCAGGGTTATATGGTTATGATTTAATTGAACATCAAGGAGTAGAATGTGACAATATGACCATATTGATTGTTACAAAGTTGTCAAGAATTATAGATAGTAGAATTAATTGAATTGTATTAATGGAAGGTAAGGATTTAAAAATTAAGCTTTACAACAGATTGGTGGGGACTTGAGGAGCAAATATGAATAATTAAATCAGTTTGGGATTTATATGAATTTATATCATAAATTGGTGGTTTCAATGAAATAATGCATGAAATCCGGGACCTAATTAAAGCAAAGCAAGAAGTTGAGGGGTCTTGGGTGAAACTTTCCTAAATATTTAGATAATTTTCTTAGACTTGGGGCATTTCACACAAGACACAACGAGAGAGACGAGAGAAAGAGACCGAGAAAGAGAGGAAGTCGGCAAAGAGAGAGCAAGTCGGCCAAGAGAAAACCGGAGCAACTTTTGGGAAATTAAAGGAAATGAAGAAGAAGAATGAAAAACTAGAATCTCATGTAAGTATTTCTAACCTTAAGCCTTGATTTCATATAAGTTTTAAGGTTTAATCTTCTCCTAAGGTTAAGAGATTCTATAGAATGAAGTATTTGGGTTATGATTTAGTCTTTCTATAAGTTTAAATGGCGTAAAATTATCCTTGGACATGGAAATGGAATCATACAAGCCTGGGAATAGAATTATATAGTGTTAGTATATAAAATTATGGATTAAGAAAGAACAATTAAAGCTGAAACTTTTGGAAGAAGTATTCTTTGTGACTTCTAGAGTATTTTGTTAAATTAAATGAAGTTATTGGATTAATTGTAAAAAGAGGAGCAATTTAAAGTTTAATGGAAATATGGAAATTTTGTTTAAGGCTAAGAATTAGTATTATTATTATTAAAGGGTATTTGAAACTTTAATAAGTTATATCATTACAACTTGAAAGAAAAAATAAGCTTAGAATAATTATAGGAAGGAGCCAAGTATGTATATATGAATTTAATAAAAGGAATTTAGACATGGAATTATCATGTATGTTGTTTCTGCCATCCAAATTTAGAAGGTCATAACTCATAGTATATGTTGAATTTTAGCAAAATATAAGTTGAAAAATGATCTCCTATGTGTTGTCTATCATATGAAATTTGAATGACATCATTTGGAGACCTATAGGAGTTTTTATGACAAGTTTTGTGAAAGTGGTCAGTGGGCACCCGAAAATAGATTTTTAGGAGGTTGAAAAATGTTTTGGCATTCCCAACGTAGTATTCTTGAGCTCAATTTCATATATGATGAACTAGATCGGAAGAGCACACGATATGAGTTTTCTACTTTCTAGGAGAATTTCATAAGCATACAACACCATTCTTGATTTTAAAATGGTTTAAAATGTGTATTGCCTAAATAGGAAAACTAAACAATCATTACTTGAAGAGTTAAATTAAGTCTTGATTCAATAAGTGGTGCACATAACAGGCGGAAGAGTTTAGTTAAGTGTAGAAGTGAAGGTTTTGAGGGTATTTGTCAATAACTCGAATAATCTTTGAAAAAATCAAGTTAAAGAGGTGAATAACAATGCTTTGATTTCCTTTTTGCACATATGATGTTTTGATACGATAAGCATGGTTTTAATTAAAGTATTCTATGAGACAAATATAGATTTGATGCATTGAAAAGAAAGAATGATGTATTGCATTTGAATCACTAGTTGCTATACCCATTTTGTATTAAATTGCTTTGAATTGTTTTCCAAACTATTATCTATTTAATGATCCCGAGATAGGGAAGATTAGTGTGGTGTTTGCTTTGCATTGGAACTTCAATAAGGATCAACCGGGGTTAATTGTGGATCCACTTAATTGTACATGGCCATAATTGATTGAATTGATATTGAATTGATATGAACCTTGCGCGCACTATGGGTAGTAGTTTAACTAGTGATAGAGTTCTTTGTGCATTGAAAAGCTTTATGCATTCAAAGGTTTTCTTGAAAGTAAGTATTTCCAATGAAAGGTGAATCAAAGGGTTTTTTACTCACTGAGTACTTTGTACTCATTCTCTTTTCTACAATTTTTGTAGATGATTGCAGGCATAATCTTTGGAAAGCAAGCCACAAGCTGAAGTATGTCCGCGAATAGAAATAGAGTTTTGCGTGTAATAACTTACCTTTGAAGCTACTATAATACTTTTTATGCCCACCTCTGTAATGTATATGTTTTTACGCCTTACAACATATAAAATAGTATGAAGATATAATATTTATATTGATTTGAAGCTTACTTTTCCTTAACGATTTGGCCTTCCTTAGTAATCAATGAAATGTATCTATTAATACTGCTTGTTGTGTTTATACATTTTATTGCAAAAGTTGGCTCTAATGTTTTCTTAAAAATTTAACAACTCATTTGCCTAAGTGATTCGCCTTATAGAATATTAACCAATTAATCTAAAAGCATTTTGTTCTCTTTGTGCTTCTCGTCCCTACTATTTGAATTAAAGCTTCCATTATTGAATTTGTTATCTCATATAAATATCTGAAGATATTGTAAAGTTTAGCAGGGCGTGACAGAATAACAATATCAATGCATCTCCAAGAGTTTCTTTAAATACAAATCTTACCTTATATATATTAAAGTAGGATAGTGGTTATATGTAAGTTTTCCCGCCAAACTCACTATCCTACTTTTATATGCTTCTTTTATTTTATAATTTATAATAATAATAATAATAGTAATACTTATTTATTCTATTTAGAAAAAAATAATACTTATCAATTTGTTACATTTTACTATCATTTTATGTTATGATAATATATATATAAATTTATATATATTTTTATTCTATATATAATATATTATTTATTATTCATTAATATTTATTATACATAATCTATTAGTTTTTAGACTATATTCAAAGATTTAATATTTCTTCAAAATTCAAACAATTGATAGACAAATTTCAAGTATTAGGTTATTGAGACTTCTTTTTATTTCGATTAAGTGTTTACTTGTGAGAATGATGATATAATAAAGTAAAATTAAATCAGTTTCAAAACTTTTATTTTAGTTGCAATATTATAAATCACACGTCATAAAACCTAGCACTATATGTTTAGTATATTACTTAATTTATTATTTTTTCTGTGAACCTAGATATTGATAAAAATTTAAGTTGACGGGATACGATATTAATAATATTTGATGATAATGATTTAGAGATCGGAAGAGCAGAATTCTTTTACTTTTTTTTTAGAACAGAAAGTGATTAAAAATTAATGTTATGAGTAAATGATAAATCATATAGAATTTATCATTTATTGTAATATTACTTCTGTTGGGTCTTTTGTAATAGGAGACTTTGTACTTTAGATTTTTTAGAGTAGATTTAATAAATAGCAATGAGGAAATCAAAAAAAAAAAAAATAAAAAAAACAAACAAAACAAAACAAAATTCTAAGAATTTTTGGTGAAGAATGAATGTGGAAAATAATTCATTTTAATAAATCAATATCATCCACACCTTATTGACTAAGGATGTGAGTGTAGGGCAATTTTGGAGTTGTAAAAATTTCATGTCCTCTATTTTCTATAGTTTCTTAGTTTGCATACTCAATAGGAAATTAATTTTGTAAAAATTCCTCATTCTCATTTTCATTACCTAAGAGCATTGTTTTAAGAATGAAAATTTACTTAGTTCTGTACCAAATGAAAATATTATTCGTTTCAATTTGATTTTATTTATATATATTAGTAACATATGTATATGAGCGAGTAGTATGCAATAAAATTATAGTTATTTAGTTTTTCAAATTACTGCACCTTTTTTTTACTAATTATTCTATTCCGTGCCACGCACGGGTATACAGCTAACACTCTTTAATTTAGAGAAAGTGTAAAAATTTTCATTTTTCAAAGTTTCAAAATGCTCTCTATTTTTCAAGAAATGCTTTTATAATTAGAGTCTCTTCAAGATGTTTCAAAAAGGCATGAGTATATATGTTGCTATAAAAATTTTATAATATCAGCAGATAGTCCTAGGATTAGGCATTAGATTCGAAAAACGACAACCCGACCTACTATGTGTCGGGTTCAGTCAGGTCCAATGGGTCAATTGGTTGGGTGGCCGGTGAAGAGGGTAGAACCTGACTCAGGTCGAGTCGGGTAATGAGTTGACTCGGTGCAACCCGCTTAACAACCCGAGTAACCCGATTTTATATCCCACTCCCACAACAAATAAAAATGTGTTTGCTTGACTGGATTCAGACAATTTTCATTTCATTATTTCAACACACACATCATCGCTCAGAGAAAGGCAGGCCCTTAATTCCAATTTTCCAATTTCCTCCATTGCTCTGATGGTTTGCGTCCCACTCGATCTGCCGCTGTCTCGACTGTCGCCCTCTGATTCGTCACTACCACTGCCACTACTACTGTCCTACTACTACGCGCTGCCACCTATCTCTCTTAGATCTGTGCACTGCCGCCGCCGCCGCCCTAGCTTCATTTCCAATTTTTTCCCTGATTTATAGCAATATGGATGGTTTTATTATTCTTCTCCTCTTCTAAGATTCCTTGAGAAAAATTTGGAGTGACATGTATCAATGTTTATATCGATATGTCATTATTAAGCATGTCCATAAATACTCTGCTTCGGATTATTTACACTATTTTCATAGTTGGGGCAGCCTCATCTCCAGAGAACAAGGACATACTTATGACCTGATTTGTTTCGAGCATTAATTTGGGCATGATTCCAGAATTTTGAACCGGAGAGCATTAATTTGTTTCTTAGGCCTGATTTAAGAATTTTGTCTAGCCCAAACCGCTAACCGACTCAACCCAAGTTGAGTCGGGTTTAGAAACCGAGTCGGATTGGCTCGATTCCTAAACTTGGAACCTGATTTTTTGTCTGGTTGAGTTTGGGTCGGGATCAAATCCAACCCACCTAACCCGATGCCCAGGCCTAGATAGTTCCGTAAATGGAGAAATTAAATATGTAATTGACCATCTATTAATGTTAGTTGCGAAGCACATAGAACATGTGTCTATGTGCGGATAACATCATAAAGGTACTAGTTGGTATATTGGAACGAAACTAGATGCTACTGATGCTGCATAGTCTTTGGACACTCTTATATATATGGGGAGAGACTCAAAAAAATTTTAGTGGATCTATACATTTCCAATTTTAATGACTAAAAAATGTTTTATCTTTTATATTTGTTTATTTTTATTTTTCAATAATGCTAATTATTTCGGAACATATATTTGCAATTATTTTTAGGGAAAATATACTTACACCTTACTTTTTTGATATCCACACTACATTTTTATTAGAGTGAAGAACCTCAATTTATTATTTGTAATATTTACGTCTTTAACACTTTTTTGCCATATTTTTTCTAGTTTAATTATCACCTTGTATTCTTAATAATGGGTATATAACGAATTTTGTTTTTGTACTTTGAATCTAGGGATGACAATATTAACTCAAAAACCTGAACCATACGGAGACCCGCCCCAAATGGAGCGGGGAATCCCTGCCCTGTTAGGGCACAACTTTGTGCCCCGAATCAGATTCGGGGCAGGGACGGGTTTAGGATCCCTCCCCAACCCGACTCAACCCGAAACCCAGAGTTTTCTTTGTTATTTAATTAAAGAAAATTCAGCTTATACATAACATTTCTTAAAAATCGAGAGTCAAACTGGCAACCTCACCTTCACGCCCCAAAGCTTTCACCACTTGAGCCAACATATTATTTATACCTACATCTAGACTACAATTTTAATAACTTAAAGATTGAAGGTGAATCAGAAAAAAAAAAGATTAAAATGCGGATTTCAATGCTTGAATTCAATTCCCAATTTACAGTGCTTAGATATGACAAGCCGCACAGAATAGAACCGGGAACCCAAACCTTAATCGCTCTCGCCTCCATCCAATTAATTGCTTGCTGGAGTTGGAATCTCGCTGGCCACCTCTTCTTCGCCTCGCTGCCGCCGACGACAGGTAAGGTTTGTGAGCTTGTAATTTTTCTTTTAATCTTGCAACAGAACATGTAGATGAGGATGAGGAAGAGGTTGATGAGACTCGAGTCGAGCCTCAGGACATTGATTTGGTCATGGACAAGTAGGGGTTCTAAGGGTAAGGCGTTGAAGGCTCACAATAGAGACATAGTCAGTGCCATTATCGAGTTGACAACCTAAATGCGATTATTACCCTACATTTTAAGTTTGACTCTCCTGATTGTTTTTTAGTTTGACAGTATAATTTTGCTTCATTGTCGTTTTTCTACTGAACCTTATCGAGCACTGGAACTGCACTCTTTTATCTTGTTGAAAGTTTGTGTTTTTGATTATGTTTATCTTCTCAATTTTTATGCCTTTTCTGGCTTCTTAACGGAATATTTGCTCTTTAGCTACTAAAATATTTTACAGGGCTTTTTTAATTAAAAAAAATTAGGGGCGGAAACGGCCCCGACCCCAACCCGCCCCGATTTAAATGGGGATCGGAGCTGGGACGGGGCCGGGGAAACTAAAATGGGGTGGGGTGTGGGGAAGTCAAACCCGACCCGACCTTGACCCGCCCCGTTGCCATCTCTATTTGAATCTAGCAAAATATATAGTTCTACTTTACTGAGATATTACTTTCATATTTGTTAAAAAAAAAAAAGAAAATTCTAATAGCAAAATTTTTAAAATAAAAAGATTATACGATACAAGATCTCACAGTTAATAAAAGACTGAAAATAAAAAATATGACAAAAATAAGTTAATGATGCAAATGTAAAAATTTGAAAAAATAAGGAAATAAAATACAATTATGTTGTCACGTAGTTAATAAAAAGCGTGGTCTCAATATAGTCACCCTCATTTTTATCCTTAAAGTGGACAAAATGCGCTTCTAATAAAAGATTTACTTAGCACCAAAAATGAATTTTACTAAGAAAACATAAAAGTATGACTGAAATTGTCAAATTCAAAAGCATGGACCAATTGCAGAAGAGTGTCCAAAGGAAGGGACATTTTGTGCTAATTAACCTTTTTCATTTTTTGAAGGTGTTTGGTCATTTTATTTTACTCAGTAATTAAAGTTGTAGGAGAATTTTCATGCTAAATATATTTTCATCACAGTTTTTATTAAGTTCACTGAAGTTGCACAGGTCCCTTTAGATAATTGAATCCAACTACAACTTGACGTTATATTTCAAATTTGTTTAATGTGTAAGTAAAATGGGGCCAAAAAAAATTTTTTTTGACATGTGTGTCACGATAAAGGTCATGTCACCTTTTCACATTTTTTTAATGTAATGTTTCAAATGTTCATACTTTCACATGGTAGGTTATGAATTGAAAATATAATACCAATTATGATCAGTTGCTAAATAGACCCAGTGTCTCATTGGTAGTTTCAAATAAGGTTATCCTAGCTATTTTTATGAAGCTCAAATCTAGTTGGTTCTTTGGATCATAATTCAAAAAAAAAAAAAAAGTAGTTGGTTCTCAGGATCAAGCACAATACAGATGCATAAAATTTTTGAAAGTTAATGACATATATATATAGGAAAAGTAGTCTGCGATACACTTGTACCTTAATTTTCCCTTCAAAACTGTATTTTAGAGGGATACTTTAGACTTATTAGGTTCATTGCAATAATTATTGCGGTTATCTATATCTTTACTGTTCTGTAAATTGATTTATTAGATTTTGTTGTTTTGATTTTAATTTTCTCTTATCTTCTTATATCTTCAAAACAAGTCTGATTTTTAGTAATTTGGCTTCATTTAAAATTGCTGATTGACGGATGAGATTTAATTTTTTTAGAGAGAAAAATATTCGAGATTGGAATGGCTCTCCGTCTCGCTGATTTTTTTATTTGTTTTTGTCTGAATTTAATATCTTATGTCGTCTTTTATAAAATGAAATGAAGTATTTGAGACTGTTATTTCTTTTAGTTAAAAGTATTTGGATTCTAAAATGAAATGAAGTAAATGAGACTGTTATTTATATAATAATTTACTTTTTTAATCATTTTTAATTGCTTTTGCAGTATACTCAAGACACATCTTATTTGTTCCTAGGATCATAATTCAAAAAAAATATATATATAGTTGGTTCTTAGGATCAAGCACGATACAGATGCATAAAATCTTTGAAAGTTAATAACATATATATATAAGAAAAGTACTCTGTGGTACACTTATACCTTAATTTTCCCTTCAAAACTGTATTTTGGAGGGATACTTTAGACTTATTAGGTTCGTTGCAGTAATTCTTACGGTCATCTATATCTTTGTTGTTCTGTAAATTGATTTAATTAGATTTTATTGTTTTTATTTCAATTTTCTCTTATCTTCTTCTATCTTCAAAATAAGTCTGGTTTTGTAGTAATTTGGCTTCATTTAAATTGCTGATTGACGGATGGGATTTAATTTTTTAGAAAGAAAAATATTCGAGATTGGAATGGCTCCCTGTCTCGCCGATTTTTATATATGTTTTTGTCTGAATTTAATATCTTTATGTCGTCTTTTATAAATCTTTTGTTTTTCTTTTAGTTAAAAGTATTTGGATTCTAAAACAAAATGAAGTAAATGAGACTGTTATTTATATAATAATTTACTTTTTTTAATTATTTGTAATTGCTTTTGCAGTATACTCGAGTAACATCTTATTAGTTTACAATTTTATTAAATAGATTTTTAACAGATAAATGTTGGAGATAATAAAAAAAATTCTTGCGGATTATTATCAATAATTTTATCATTTGTCAAACAAAATTAGTTTACTTTTACATAAGTGCATTTATCATCTTATTATAACCATTTATTTTGAAAAATTTCCTTAAAAAGTTAGACTAATTTATACAAAGTGCCTATTAGGTTACTTATTTTATAATTATTATTTAATAATCTTTTATTCTCTTCATCAGTCTTTTATTTAAATATTTCAGAATGTTCTAATTATTCACTCAATAAATAAAATAGTTTCTGATAAATAGTTTAAAATTAATAAGTATTACTTCACGATAAAATAACAAATTATTGCAATTAATAGGTACCTATAATCATACGTTATTCAACCTTACACATTAACCATTACATATAATTTATTTTGGTCTTGCCCTTGCAACGCATGGGTAAAAATTTAGTACTAAAGAACAATGCCCTTTCTATAGATTATAATAATAATTATTATTATTATGAGGTAAAGATGAGTACACATTGATGACCAAAAACAATTTTTTTTTTCCTTCTTTTGGAAGCTAACCAAAAACAATTTTAACTTACCATTATTCCATAAAAATTTTGTATTAAATCAATAATAATAACCAAGCTCAGCTCCTCTCAAGATAATTTCCCTCCTGCAAACTAGTTTTTCTACCGAAATGAAGTGGGATGCCAAAAACCAACACTGTTTCTTTAGAAATTTTGCTTTCAACCCCCCTCCACCTAAATTGTCAGTTTTTCTATAGAAACAAAGTGGGCTTGCAATATAGAAAGTTCGGTAATTTTAGTACCCATTAGCGCAAAAAGTTTGTTCCAACAAATTAAGCACCGTTGTTAATTAGAAAATGAAACAAACAAGAGTTTGTCTAAAGTTAAGATGATTACTATGAGCTTTCAAACTTGTATATGAAAAAGATAAAGTGATAAAGTTTATCGAATTTAAAAATGAATTCGTTTTAACATTTCAAATTCAAAATGAAGACAATCTTCATAACTTTTTCATTTTTGAATCATCATCCTTTCATATACAATATATAATCTTCGTCCCCTTCTCAATGAACCCCTTTAATCTTTAACATAGACCCTAAAAAATTATGAAAAATAACTAAAAAATTCTCTTTGTTCTCCTAAAAACTTAAAGAGTGTTAAAAAAAAAAAAAAGTTCGATTTCCACTACAATAATTAATTTCATTACACTCTCACTCCAACTGGTTCTTCAGCTATAGTCTCCAACAACGGCTTCTTCGATCGGCACATTGAAAGCCGGTGCTGAAACTCCGGCATCGAGAATTCTTCAATGTCATCCAAATTCAGTTTCGGCGCTGGCTTCTCACTACATTCCGGCGAGATCCTCACGTTCCCAATCGACCCCGTCCTTTTCGAAGCAGAATTCGCCGTTAAAAACAGAGCACCCATATCTGAAGCTGTCACTGGAGTGTTCAGCCTTTTCATCG
>CAVNYN010204420.1:7361-25683 GCA_963692815.1 Nyctanthes arbor-tristis
TTTTTGATTTTTTTGGTTTACCGGATATTTTTTGATTAAACATTCTTAATAATGAATCAAGCCATCTCTTTGGTCAATTAAATGCAATCATTGTTATCCCCCCCCCCCCCCCGGGTGGTAAATTATGCTATCTCATTTAAGTATACCTTGTATTTGGAAAGCAAAATAAAATAAGATGTCTGCCGCCACAGATGTTATCAGATGCCTGCGAGGCATGTATTTTATTGCTCCATATCAATTAAGCAGGCCAATAATTTCAAAAAATTTCAATAATAAACAATAAAAAATTGAATAGTTACCTTCAATCAAATTTGCACAACAAAACCAAGAAATATAAAGTTTTGATTAAATATTTGACGGATTAAATTACTGTTTTACTAATAATTTATTAATTATTATCCGCTTACGTGTATGTTTAATGTTTTATTATAATTTACTTTTTAAGTCATCTAACTTATTCAATATTAATATTAGTTAACAGTTTCCCAAAAAAAAAAAAATTAGTTAATGGTTTAATATTTTGTATCGGGCATATACCATGATACCCATATTAGCTCGATACCTATTCAGATAAAAATTTCACACCCATATTAGACTGTACACACCCCACATACTATTTTAACTGGATAATACCCAATTTTATTCTGTCCAATTAGTCATAATTATTTCCCGTTGATATTTTAATCTAGCAAATAAACGATAATTTAAAAAAGTACCATGATTTTAAAATAGAAATCACTAGACGCGTAACAATTTAATGATAAAAAAATATCTACATTAGAAAATTTGTCATCCAAACTCCATCTATTAATAACAATCATTAGACGCATAGTAATTATAATGCATACAAGATTAGTTGAGGACGGTGTAAGTGAGATGACGAAAAATAACAAGCTTGGAGTCTTCTCACCACGAATTCTACCATCAGTATGACAAGCTTGAGCTTTGAGTTCACCTTCATATTTGTAACAATACTAGCCTACAAAAATATATGTGTGCGCTAGTTAGTAGGAATGCAATTTGCGAAGCATTTGGCTAAAGAAAATATAAAACTTACACCTATTTATTCAAATGTATTATTAGCCCAGCTTTTGTGTTCATCTTTTGATCTCTTGTAAACCACATTGAACACCTCAACAGGATAAGGCAATCGTTTGCTCCTACTAGAATGAAAAATATAAATTAAACATAATAAAAAATTTGAGAGTAATTGCTGAACGGTATTACGTCTTTGACGAATTTCAAGCCTTGCTAGACGAGCTATACCCTTTCCAAATAAAGTTAGCTATCACAATTAATCCACATAATCATAGACTGTCATATATTATGTTTTAGGAACAAACATATTACTCTCACTTTAGTTAAAGTTATCTCGCTTTAATTAGGAATAAACATTTTGCAATCGTGGGCAGAGAATCCCTTCATAAACACAGCCATATCTCCCCGCTCCTATCATGTTTTCGACAGAGAAACCATTGGTACACGGGAAAACTTCTCGACAAGAAATTCTTGGATATGGATTTTCATTTGTAAAGTTGGAACGAGATGGATGTTTTGAGCTTTTTGCTGGCATCTCTCGTTTCTTTGGGTTGCTTGGGCATGCTGGTAACTTCAAGGACTTGATCCCGGAACTAAAAATTTACTGATATATCAGTAAATATTCCCCTAGCTGGAACTTCACCTTGGAGAGCATATTGAAAGAAAGATTTAGATTCTGTTTATCACTTAAGTTTCCTAAAGAGGCAGGTATTATCCTAGATAAATTGTTGTGTGATAGATCAACAATTTGAGCGCCTCTCAAACTTCCCAAGGACGGTGGAATACTTCCCACAAAACTGTTACCGTTCATATGCAGTAGCTACAACATGAGACAGTACTCACCAAAAGAGGCTGGAATTTCACCAGAGAAATTGTTATCTGATATATCCAGTGAAACAAGATCTTTCAAGTTGCCCATTTCTGAGGGTAATGGTCCATTTAAGTCATTTCCAGCTAAGATGAGGCCAACTGTAAGAGAAGATGGGTTCACTTCTCTAGGTAAAACTCCAGTTAGTTTATTCTTTGCCAGATGTAGCCCCTGCAAGTTTTTGCTATTTCCAAGAGAGACCGGTGTGCTGCCGCCCAGCAAACTTGTTTATATCAGCCAAAAAGCCTGTGATTTTTGGAAGAGTTACTCCCAAACTTGCTGGAAAATGTCCGCTCAATTGATTGTTTGTGATCAAGAGCATCTGGATTGAAGAAATGTTGAAGATTTCATCAGGAAATATTCTAAAATGATTGTTTGTGGACAAGGCTAGGTAATACAAATTGGAGAGCTTGCCAATCTTTACAGGAACACTTCCCTCCAGATTGTTCTTGTTCAAGGCTAAAAGCTCAAGACAAGAAATGTTTCCTAATGATGGGGGAATCTTTCCAGTGAAATTATTAAGAAGAAGATTCAGCAGTGAAATTATTAAGAAAAAGATTCAGCACACGGAGCCTGGATAACATGCTCAGCTCATCAGGAATTCTACCACAAAGGTTGTTTCCCCGTAAGTCATTGAATTGCAACTCAATAGAGCGAGTGAGATTAACAGGAAATTGTTGAGATTACTAGGTCTATAACACAAGATTCTTACAAATCTAAGCCCCAATAATCTTCCAAAGTGGTAGAAATAACAACTCCAAGCTTTGCTCCAACTCTCCTTGCTTGTTTGGTGTTGAGCTCAAATTTAGAACCATACCATGTGTACCGGAATCATGACACTGTCTCCTTGGGGAATGGCAACCAGAGGCTCACCGGAGTTGCAAGATTTCGCCGGAAATCGTCCACCCAACTCACTGCCTCTCTCCCTCTCTTTCTTTGTCTTGCCAAAGTCTCAAATGAAACCAAAGACAAAGCATTGTCTTTAAACAAGTCCCCCAATGGTCAACATTTCAAATTGGGGTCAAAGAGTCAAAATAGTCCAAATAGATTTAAGTGAGCCATAACTCACAAATCTTCACCTTGGATCACTTCAATCTATTGCCGGATTCTCTTATTACAAGTGCTATTCAAAAGGTATCAGTGTGGTCCTAATAAATCATCATCGCTCTCTCCAACCAAGTACCTGCAAAACAATTAACCATTATCAATTCCAAGAATTGATAAACACTTGGTACACTTACCAACTATAAGTACTTTATCACATGCAAAGACAAAATCTACATAATCCCTAAGCTCACGCTTACTTCTCTTTCCGAACACCAACTCCCCCATAACCGTCCCACCTAAGCATCATGAAAGCCATGCAAAAATACTCCAATGAAACTTATCAAAACTAGTCATGAACATACCTAGGAAATTAATCACATAAGCAAGAACATGTATAGCGGTTATCATTAAGTATATCAAATCAACAATGACATTAGCATAAGGAATTTTACTCATTACCTGCTTTTCTTCATCAACATTGGGACATTCTGTAGATGATAAAATCATGTGTGCACCCAATGGTATATTGACAAATTTAGCAAATAACATGTCATCCACATACAATAACAAATAAATTTCACAATCAATTTCGTAGTTATTGTAACACAGACATGCATCAAATTCACTAATCTTGAGCACACGAGCATCAAATCTCCTGTACCATTGCCTAAGACTCTGCTTAAGACCATACAAGTACTTTCTAAGCAAGCACACAACTTCAGGCATCCCCTTTACCTCAAACCCTTGAGACTGGGACAAATAATGACTTCCTCAACATGAAGAAAAGCATCCCTCGCACCTAGTTGCTCCAACTCCCAATTAAGCTCAACAAGCAAGGCTTCCGATCTAACCAAATAGTCTTACACTTAACAACTGGGGAGAACAAATCACCATATTCAGTCCCCTCTCTCTGAGGAAATTCCTTAGCTACCAACATAGCTTTGTATCTCACAGGGTCACTATGTTCAACTTCTTCTTTCACTTTGTAGATCCACTTGCACTGGACTACCTTATGATTTCTTGGTTTCTCAACCAACTTCCAAGTCTCCTTTTTGTTCAGAGACTGATTTTTCCGCTTCAAAGCCTACTTCCACTTTTCAGAGTCCTTACAATTGACCATCTTTTCGAATGATATAGGCTCAATAGACTCAATGGCTTCACCTGAAACTAAGACAAAGTCGATCAAATTCACAGAGATGTATCTCAAATTCGGCTTCACTTGTCTTTTCTCTCTATCCCTAACCAATTGATAATCTACCAAATCGGTACATGTAGATGTTTCTTCACTAGGGACATCTGTTTCAGGAATTTCAGATTCAGGCTCAAGTTCAGGTTGTTCATTAACCGCTTCATGATCAGATTCAACTTGAGGCTGGGATTCCTTACCATTTGAATTAATATCTAATTTTTTCACCTCAAATTCAATCTTTTTTTCAGAAAAAGATTCCTCTTTCTCAGTCTGTTTCTCTAGGATCTTAAGGCACGGCATCTCAAGTTCATTGAACTCTGTATCTCTGCTATAAATAATCTTAATGCCCCTTTCACCAAGAACCCACAATATGTAACCCTTCACTCCCACTGGATAGCCCAACATAACACACTTAGTGGCCTTATGGTCCAACTTGCCCTCAACTTGGTATGCAAATGCCGCACAACCAAACACTCTGAGATGTGACAAATCTGGAGGCTTACCAATCCACAATTGATCTGGAGTCTTGAAGTTAACAGCACTGAAAGGAGACCTATTTATCAAATAGGCAGCAGTACACAAGACTTCACCCCAAAAACCTTTTGACAACCCTGAACTGATCAACAAGCATCTGACCTTATTTATTAAGGTCCTATTCATTATTTCAGCCACCCCATTTTGCTCCGAAGTATTTCTCACTGTCCTATGTCTTCTAATACCCTTGCCTTTACATAACTTATCAAATTCAAAGTTGCAAAACTTTAGTCCATTGTCAGTCCTAAGAGTTTTCAAAATGAACTAAATCATTCCACAAGCCAGGCAAATGGAGAGGATCGTCTGTTATCAGATGCTTGATATCAAGCAAGGCTTGCTGGTCTGTTTCATTTGTTGCAGCCGAAACCGATGATGTAGCAAAATACAACAAGCAGAAAACAGACGTGAAAAGTCTAGGGCTTGAAATTTTCTAGGCTTGAAAATTTCTTGGCTTGTGACATTTTAGTTCAAATTTTCACATTCAGAATGAAACATTTTATAATAATTGCAGTTTGGAAATGGGATTTCCTACAGTCAACTTGTTGGGTTTGATGCCAATCTTTTCAGGCTGGAT
Organism: Nyctanthes arbor-tristis; assembly: GCA_963692815.1. Classification (NCBI taxonomy): domain Eukaryota; kingdom Viridiplantae; phylum Streptophyta; class Magnoliopsida; order Lamiales; family Oleaceae; genus Nyctanthes; species Nyctanthes arbor-tristis. Next base: position 12,612 of record CAVNYN010204420.1, read on the forward strand.
AGAGTTCTAATCCCTCAAGAAAATTGGGCAGCAGTTCACATTTAAATTGTCATCCAAACTCGATCTATTAATAACAACCATTAGACGCATAGTAATTACAATGCATACAAGATTAGTTGAGGACGGTGTAAGTGAGATGACGAAGGATAACAAGTTTGGAGTCTTATCACCACGAATTCTACCATCCGTATGACAAGCTTGAGCTTTGAGTTCACCTTCCTATTTGTAACAAATAATTTCTGATAAATCTTGCGATATTGTAGCCTACAAAAATATATATGTGCACTAGTTAGTAGGAATACGATCAGTGGTGGATCTAGCATATAGGCAAGGTCGGCTCAAGCCCACCAATCATAAAAAATATATTTTTTAATTAGTTCCTATTTTGTTGGCTATTTCTTAGATCAATTTTGAGTTTCAAACTATCATATTTAGTGGAGTTGAACGATATCAAAATTGAGTAAGGCTACCCTCACAATTATATCACGTTCAAGTTAGTATGTATACATACATTGGTTCAGCACGAGATTCCGTGTGTTGCAAACTTTACCGCCTTTGGCCTCATAATCATTCCATGAATATAACGATTTTGATCTCCTGATATACGTCATGTGTTTATTTGGCGGCATAATGAAAAGAGAAACAGACTGTTTGGCGACATAACGACAAGAGAAACAGACTCATGAAAATAATGTGTAACGCCTAGATGATCCAAAACTATATTCACTTGAATAGAATATCATTCAAAAGCCATATAATATAGAACCAAAATTGATCACTCGTCAGACGCCAGACGCACGCGTAGCGGTTGATAGGTGGACAATGCACATTTGAGGTGTGCTATATAGATTGTTCTACATATGAATTTTCTAATTATTACCCGCGAAGTGATCAAAACTATAAAATAGTTATATTCCCCGTTTATAAGAGCAAGATTAATGTTGCCGAGAAAAGCTAAGGGGAAAAAATCAGGGGAAAAAAACATATTTCTAAATAATGTATAGGGGAAAAAGTTGGGGGGAATATGAATTGGACACGTAACGATTTTTTATTGGATGGAAAAGGGAGTAGGAGTTGGGGAAAAGAGTATTTTATCGGATTGAAGAGGAGTGGGAAAAGAGTATTTTATTAGATTGAATGGGAGTGGGAGTGGGAGTGGGAGTGGGAGTGGGGGGGAAAGCTAAATGAGGTGCCGAATTTGGCCCCTCATTTAGCTTCCCCCATCACCCAAAAAAAAAAAAAAAAAGTTTTTTCCCCTTCTACATCACGCATTATTTGGGGTGTTGGGGGAAAAAACTCAAAATTTGGATTTTTTTCCCCAACACTAATTGTGGTCTAACCAATGGTGTAATCTGGACGACTAGAATTCTCCATTTGTTTCTCTCCATGGGAGGATGCAATGGGGAGCAAGCCTGGGTTGTAGCCCGTGTAACCCCAAAGCCCACAACACTTTTTTTTTTTTTTTTTTTTTTGTGAATAACTAATTTTAATGGAATTGATATAACAGAACTCCTTTTTTTTTCTCTTTTGAAAAAAAAAGAACTCTTTTTTTAATAGACAATTTTCAATTGGTATCATAAAAGATTGAATTTGAATATGTGATAATATTTAATAATTCATAAATCATGTTATATTATTAAACGGTACTAATTGTAGTTAACTTTTTTGCTTTTTTTGTTCATTTGAATCTTTTCTTGTTATTATATTATTTGTTTATTTACTAGTTAGTATAATACTATTGGAAATTTGAAAATATGAGATTTAATTTCTTATTGACTACAAGTTTCATACTATTACTTTTTTTGAATTGCATTTAGGTCTAACTAAGTGTATAATGGTATGCAATATGATCCCTTGTCATAAAACTTAGTATTCTGTCTTACTAGCTTATGTTAGTTATGTTGTTGGTAAATTAATAAAACGTTTTCTTTTTTGTTGGCACTTTATTTGAATCTTGGTTGAATTATTTATTCTCTTGTTATATATGAATTTATTATATCGTCTCTTCCGATCTCAGCCACTGTGACTTAAATTTCTGGATCAGCCACTGTAATTCTCTCAAACCATTCATGTATCATGTAGAAAGCCGTGATCGGTTAGAGATCCAACGACACATTAGCCCATCAAAACAAATCTCGGAAAGCCAATCGCAACCAAATTTGTAGTGTTGATCCTTTGAGATGATGTCTGATGCGGTGCTTCTATGGAGAGGTTACATCTCCCCTTATGGAGAGGTCACCTCTACATGGTCCCTTGTTATTGGGGAATCAGGGTGCGGGCCCTCTAATTTCCTAATAACAGGAGGCCATGTGTAAATGACATCTCCTTAAAGGGGATGTTTGATTCAATTTATGGTAGTTGATTTATAAAGAGAAATTATAAAGAGGTAAAATGAGTGGTATAGATTTAATAGAAGTTTGAAATTTGTGGTTATAAATGAGTAGTTGTCAAATCAATAGTCAAATCAGTGGTAAATAAGATTATAATGTGTTTTGTTAAAGAGTATCAAACAAGGGCTCAATTTTCCCAAAATATCACTTTTATGTCGTGTCATTCAACCTAAACTTAGCTGGCATCACTGGATACCCTATAAATGAAAAAAGATTCTAGTACTTCATGAATACCTAATACTCGATAACATTTGTAATGTTTTGGGATCCATCCACTTGACCAATTTAACAATTCCACTAAATTAATTAAGTGTTAGCCGCTACCACTGTTAACTATTAACTTACGTCTATGAGTTTCTTTATTTCTTTATATAATGATGATTGCTTAATCCGGATTTATTTTTTATTTTATTTCATTTTATTTGAATCTCCTTTTTCTCACTTTCTTTTTTCTAATATGTCGTTTTCATGAATTAACTTTTTAATCTCCAATTGCTTTTTTCCTTTTCTCTTTTACCACTTTATTTCTATTTTATATTCTTTCTCGCTAACACAGGTGGCAGCCAACATTTTTTTAATACTAACAAAAATAATTCATACCAGACTCAATTATTTTAAGTGCTACTAAAATTTTTAAAAGCAGTCTCATATGCCACTATACTTTAAAACTTATATCATTTGTCATTATACTTTTAAAAAGTTATATTAACCATTATTGTACTTTAAAAACTATCTCACTTACTATTAAACTTATCAAAATATTATTTGATTTGCCAGTGAACTTGTTTAAATCGGTTATTTTCTTAATTGAAAATTTAGCATTTAATTATATCATATATTAATGATTGAAACTGTCATATAGGAAAATTTATTTTCTACATTTTTACTTTATTAATTTTTAATTGAGTGGCTAATCGATAAGTTTGTTATAAGTTCGATGGCATATGAAATAAGTTTTAAACTATAGTGAACTGGTGGCAACTTTTCAAAAAATACAATTTTTTAATCATTAATATATATATATATATATATAGATTTTACATTCACCATAAAAACTGAATCATCCCACCCATAAATAAAAAATAGCTTCTAGTTTTGGTAATTTAATTTGTTAAAATCCCTCCCCTCTGTATTGTCACTCTCACTCGCTTGTGGTTACACAATTCCCTCTCTTTATATTTGCTTTTGTTACCAAATTGAAGAGGAAAAGAATGCCGTCTGAATTTGGGCTTCCAGGTTTTTGATATTTTAGGTATGACATCACCTATTGGTGGAATTTTCTGATAAGTGACGATGCATGGCGGCTATGTGATGGTTGTGGCAATAATGGCATCATGTTGGCATCTATGACGATTTTCTGTGATCAGGTAAATGTTTGAAGTTATTAGAAGATTTTGTCGTAATCCAAATAGTGATTACATGTGGCTTGCAATTTTGAAAATTAGGACGATTGAAGGATATGGAAATGATCACAGAGATGTATATATATGTTAGTATCTTGTTTTGAATGTTAATCCAACAATCCTTTTTTGCCAGTCCACCAAACAAGAGCTGTCCCGATGCAGTTACAACAAAAAAAAACAGGACGCAAATTCCTTTGGCTCAACAACAAGATTATCAAGAATCGTGGAAAGAAGTTTACAACCACAACAAATACATACATGTGACTTTGAAGACAAATATTGGTCTAGGTTTGGAACATATATTGATTCATGAGGGAGGAGACCAGACAATGCATATATTGAAAGAGAGAATTTCATAGGATTATATTTTGACATCACAGGGATTATTTAGATCAAAGTAAGATGCTCATACATCCGTGATCATTTAAAAAGCAAGCATCAGTACAATTTTTTATTCTTTTATGATACTCATCTCAGGTCAATTGTTTTTATCATCTATTGAATTTAATGTTGGTCGAATCCTCACGGTTCCACAAATCTAGTGGTGCATAATAGTAGAATTTGTTTATTTTAATTACTAGCATAACTAATTTCTGTTCATAATTTTGGTTTTTGTAAATCTCTTTTGAACTGTAGAAAGCCATTTCATAAATGTTTCTGTGTAAGAATTAATTATAATTTTTGCTCTTATTTTTTAATTTTTTTTTTTTAACTTTTAAGGTTTATGTGATACAATGAACCATTCGATGCCATTTTTGTTTTTCTTAATTATTTTCACAATGATATATGCATCTAGTATATATAGTCAATACAATAAAATTGATCTTTTGATAAATTAGACAATTTAAAGATAGTGGGAGTAAGGGAAATATCGTAACAAGAATTTTTCATTTAAACACAAAGAATCAAAGTCTGAAGACTTTGAGCAAGTATAAATCTTATCAGTATATTCTTTACAAATTGTTATGTATTTTTTGGCTACCAACTAATTCACAAATTTTGGCACTTTTCATTGCCTACTACAAGTGTTGTTGATTAATTAGATGATTTTGTCCCATAATAATTGATATAGGAGTCAAAGAAATGAGCAAAACATAAAGGATTTAATGCATAGCGGAAGAAAGTTTCAATGCATATGTTAAAATGACTATGTATGTATATGTGTTTGTGTCTATATATATATATATATATATGATGACTGTGCAAAAAAGCAAAAGACTTATGATAAACTAATAGTAAACATACCAATTAACTAGCTTTGTTCAGTTTCAAGTTGAAAATCAATGAGAATTGCAACATCTTAATCAAACTAAAACCCAATCAACCCAAAAGAATCCACACATTATTTGAATAAATTTGGTTTAGATATGGAATGTTAGATGTAATTTAGGTTATTCTCCCATGAATAATGCAGGTTTTGAATTTAATTAGAAGATGATTTTAGGAGTCGGTTATAGAAATGTTGTCAATCTATTCCCATATATAAAAATTATATGAAGTAATTTTTAGTAAATTATGATAATAAATATTATTTTGTATAATTGATATAAATTACGCAATAAACCTGACAAAAGTAATTTTTAAAAACTGACTTGAATTGTGCAATATGCGTTCTTAAATGTAGTGCCAGATATAATTTTCTCTATATATATTGATGTTTTTGGCTAAAAGGGGGTAGGATGCCCGCCAGCATACGGCAGAAAACACAACCAAAAACAGAGACACAACTTCACATAATTCACGCGCGGAGGTCAAGGAGAATTTGAAATGAAAATTCGGCCATTTTTGTTGACTACTTGGAACGACTTTTGACGTCGACCAGCTGGTATTCGTCGTTTTCAAGTAGTGGTTTTCTCTTAAATTAATTATTGGAACGAATTAAGTGATTTTTTTTCTTTTATCTCTTATTGTTAATTATTAAATTTCATCTTCTTGTTAAATGAGTAATTGTGATACTAAAAATATTATTTTTGACGGTATTATACAATTATAATAGTATATAGTTACCTCTTGATTTAAGACAAGAATTTTGATAAATTAAACATTATATTCCTATTACTATTTCGTGATAGTGGAGTTGTCGGTTTGCCACGTTGATTTTCCCTTCTCACTAGAGGGTTTTACGACGTAAAATAATTTCAAATGTTACTTAAGTTTCCTAACTTATATTCTTATTTAACAGTTTAATTGTCTATTTCAATCACACGAGTTTAAAGAAATTAATTAAATTTTCAATATCTCATTCATTGTAATATATCCATATAATCTATTCAATAAAAATCATACCACGTCAATATTTTAACTATAAACAAATAGTCAAACCATGAGCAGTTGTTTACTTGTTTTGCAATGGAAAAGAGTCAAAAAAGAACAAGAATTTGAAAGGTCAATTTTTGCTGATGAGTTGGGCGGGTGGGAAGGGGAGAGAGAGAGAGAGAGGAGAGAGAGAGAGAGATATGAAAAAGGGGGTAAAAATGGGGTGGAGGGAATCTTCTTAATTGCTATTAATAAAAAAATAATAATATTAAATTAAATGAAAAAAATGAGGTGGAAATATTTAGAACTTGTTTAAAACTCATTCTTTTTTCAATTGTAATTTCTTCAACCACTAATTTAACCGTTGATTTAACAACTGCTCAACAATCAATATACATTTCAACCAAAATATTTACTCGTGAGAGGGTCACGGGGTTACACCCTGACCCTACCTACATGAAGGCTGTTATTGGCCTTTCCACATGTAGGTGGTCTCAATAACAGCCCCCATATAGGCAGTGTCACGGTGTAACCCCGCGACCCTCTCACGGGTGAACACAACTCTACATTTTAAAATTTAATTAAATTTTCACCACTCATTTCAACTCATTATAATTTCTCATTATAAATTTGACCTCATAATGAGAATCAAACTAATTATTAATAACATGTAGTGCGACGATTGATTGGATGTACCACTTAAGAGAATACATTCGCTGTACCTAAGTTGGACAAGGCACATGTGAGTTGTGTTATGTAAATTGTCATACATATGAATTTTCTAATTTTACCCGACAAGTGATCAAAATTGTAAAATAGTTATATTCGCCTGTCATAACCAATGGTGTAATATGGACTACTTGAATTCTCTGTTTGTTTCTCTCAATAGAAAGCACTGATCGCGGTTTGAGTGTTGATCCATTAGCCCCTCAAAACAAATCTCAGAAAACCAATCGCAACCAAATTTGTAGTGTTGATCGTTTGAGACCATCTTTGTCATTCCACCTAAACATTGTTGGCATCACTGGATACCCCATCCCATGAATGCCCAATACTCGGTAACATTTCTAATGTTTTGGGATCCATCCACTTGACCACTTAGACAATTCCACTAAATTAATTAAATGTTAGCGTCTACCACCGTTAACTATTAACTGATTTCTATGAGTTTCTTTGTTTCTTTATATAATGATGATTACCTAATCCAGTTTTATTTTTTATTTTATTTCGTTTTATGTGAATGAGAATCTCCTTTTTCTCACTTTCTTTTTTTCTAATATGTCGTTTTCTATATTTCATTCATGAATTAACTTTTTAATCTCCAATTGCTTTTTCCCTTTCTTCTTTAACACTTACTACTGATTTCTATTTCATATTTTTGTCGTTAATAACAACAAAGATAATTCATTAGCAGAATCAATTGCCTTAAATGCCACTAAAATTTTTAAAAGTGGCCTCATATGCCACTATACTTTGAAACTTATCTCATTTATTATTATACTTTTAAAAAGTTATGTTAACAGCTATTGTACTTTAAAAATTATCTCACTTATCATTCAACTTATTAAGATATTATTTAACTTGCCAGTGAACTTGTTTAAATAGACTATTTTCTTAATTGAAAATTTACCACTTGATTGTATCATATTTTAATTATTGAAACTGTAACATAAGAAAATCCGTTTTCTATATTTTTACTTTATTAATTTTTAATTGTGTGGGTGATCGGGTAAGTTTGTTATAAGTTCGAAAGCATATGAAGTAAATTTTAAACTATAGTGCACTGGTGGCAACTTTTCAAAAAATACAATGGCATTTTTTAAATACTCTTTAAATTATTAAAGGTGCTCTTTTGCTGTGAGACACGCACGCAGACTGTTAAAGTTGACTTGAAAGTCTTTTGGTCATCAATTCTACTGCAATATATAATTCATTCACTTTAAACAGCTGTTTCTGTTTTACCCGCAGGGTAGGAGACGATCTATTTATCCTTTATCTCCCCACTTGCTCTGCAACCATGAGAAAAAGAACAACTACTTTTATTTTTTACATGTTGATTTTCATAAGTTCATTTACAACCATGAGTTTCTCCGGAGGATCTGACAGCATCACGGTGGCCCAATCTTTGTCTGGAAACCAGACGATTGTCTCTGCTGGAAAGGCTTTTGAACTGGGATTCTTTTCACCTGGTAATTCTTCTAAGCATTACATAGGAATTTGGTATAAAGATGTTGTTGAAAGGACCATAGTATGGGTTGCAAATAGGGAGAGACCTATTTCAGACAAGAATTCTGCAGAATTGAAAATTTTAAAAGGGAATTTGGTGCTTGTGGATGAGTCCCAAGTTCTGATTTGGTCTACAGATGTGACGTCGACCAACTCAAATCCTGTAGTGGCAACTCTAGGTGATGATGGGAATTTAGTTTTGAGAGAAGAGTCGGCACCTAGAACAAGTCAGGGCTTTTGGCAAAGTTTTGATAATCCAGCAGATACTTGGTTGCCTGGTGGAAAGCTGGCTTATGATAAACAGACGGGAAAGAAGCAAGTTCTTGTTTCTTGGAAAAATCCTGAAGATCCTGCACCTGGGCTTTTCTCCCTTGAATTAGATCTAATTAAGCGTCAGCTTATTATAAAATGGAATAGAAGTGAAGAGTACTGGAATAGTGGAGCTTGGAATGGGAGTTCTTTTACTTTAGTTCCTGAAATCGCACTGAATTATAATATCTCCAATATTAGTTATGTAGATAATGATAACATGAGTTATTACACGTATTCGGCTCACACTTTATCGCATATCGTGATGGATGTTTCTGGCCGGATTAAGCAGAAAACGCGGAGGTACGGAGCCAACGAGTGGAATATGGTCTGGTCTCAACCTAGGCAGCAATGCGAGGTGTATGCTTATTGTGGGGCATACGGAATCTGCAATCAAAATTCATCGACCTTCTGTTCCTGTTTGCCTGGATTTAGGAGCAAGTCGGATACTGATTGGAGTTTGAAAGATTACTCCGGTGGCTGTGTGAGAGAGATCGATTTGCAGCACTGTGGGCATAATGATAAGTTTTTTGCAAACTACCATGTTCATTTACCTGATAATTCTCAATCAGTGAAAGCAGGGATCTCTGGAGAAGAATGTGAATCTGTCTGCTTGAATAATTGCTCTTGTACAGCTTATTCTTACAATGGCAAGGAATGCTCGGTCTGGAATGGGGAAATACTTAATTTGCGACAACTCTCTGAAAATGATGGCAGTGGGAGAACTATCCACGTTCGGGTTGCTGCCGCTGCCCATGAGAGATCGAACACCAAAAACGAAAAGAATAGAGGGATTATAATAGGTGTTGTGGTGGCCTTTGTTGCTGGTTTGATTGTCCTAATTTTTTGGATATGGGATTATCCTAAAATGCGTGAATCTCCAACTGCCACACTTGAGGGATCATCACCAGCAATTATTGACACGGACGACTTGCAAAATGAAACCAAAACATTCTTGAATAAGGCGGGGGGAGAAAGCAGGACTGGTACTCTATTTCCTTCCTGCAGTTGGGAAATTATACTGGCTGCCACAGAGAACTTCTCGGATGTACGTAAACTTGGACAAGGGGGATTTGGTCCTGTTTACAAGGTCTTACAATAGTTTTCTCCATAATCTTCTGCCACATTAATCTACGGTCAAGTTTGTTATTGTGTATTGATTCTAGTCCACAACTCTGCAGGGAACATTTCCTGGAGGTCAAGAAATTGCAGTGAAAAGGTTGTCAAGGTGTTCTATGCAAGGCATTAATGAATTTCAGACTGAAGTTTCGTTGATCGCAAAGCTTCAACATCGAAACCTGGTTTGCCTTTTGGGCTACTGCATAAAGGAGAATGAAAAGATCTTACTCTATGAATATATGCCCAACAAAAGTTTGGATGCCTTCATATTTGGTCAGTTTATAAAATATTATGTTTCTTAGTTCATTTGTGGTTTCAACCGATGATATATGTATTCATTTTTCCTAAAAATTATTAGATCAAAAGCTATGCAAGTTACTGACCTGGAAGAAGCGGTTTAACATTATCTTGGGGATAGCACGGGGTGTTCTTTATCTTCATCATGATTCGAGGTTGAGGATTATACACAGAGATTTGAAAACAAGCAACATATTATTAGACGAAGATATGAACCCCAAAATTTCAGACTTTGGCATGGCAAGAATCGTCGAGGGCAAAGGAATAGAAGCAAGCACCAACAAAGTTGTGGGAACCTAGTAAGTTACCATTTAAATTGATATGATCACAATGATACTATTGAAAAATAATGTTATTCATCACCGGCGGTGATTATTACCGTAGTATGTGTTAGTGCAATTGTATTAAATGATAAGTCAAAGAAAATGTGAGGGCACATGGTGTATTTAATTTTTCATTTTTTTTTCCCAATTGTTCTACCCTATTGATATCTAGTTATTTTGCCCTAGTGGATATATGTCTCCGGAGTATGCATCGGATGGGCTATTCTCGATAAAATCTGATGTATTCAGTTTTGGGGTTGTTGTACTAGAGATAATCAGTGGAAAGAAAAATACAGGATTTTATCAGTCTACAGAAGACTTAAATCTCTTAGCTTACGTAAGTGGCTAACTTTCTCCTTCTTTTTTCTTTTTTTTTTTTTTTGGCAATTGTTTTCCAAATAGAGTATCTAAAAGATTTGAACCTATTCTTGCAGGTGTGGAGGTTATGGAATGAAAGCAAGGTACTGGATATAGTGGACCCATTACTGCACGATTCTTGTGAGGAACTCGAAGTAATAAAATGCATAAACATTGGGCTGTTGTGCGTTGAAGAGGATCCAGATGATCGTCCCACCATGTCCAATGTAGTTTACATGTTTAGCGGTGAAAATGCAGTTCTTCCAGTTCCTAAACAACCAGCTTTTGCATTTAGAAGGCGCGCTGTTAGCACGTCCTCATCCTCTCAAAAATCAAAGCCAATTTCCAGTGAGATAACAATGTCTGTGCTAGAAGGGCGGTGACTGATGAGGAATTTGCCTATTTCCTTCTTCTACTGTTGCATGTTATGTTCAACTAGAATCTATACAACTTGTTTAGGTAACAAGAAAGTGTCCATTGGATATGTCTAAAGTCTTTGATATGCACACACAGCGTATAAAATTTGTAGAAATTTGTTATTTCAAAAAAGATCGGTAAGAGACATTTAAATAAATACGTGAGGTGTGTACAAATAGATTAATACAAAAATCTGTATGTTGATTGGAAGTTTGTATAAGTGTTGTGCGCTTGAAATTAGGAGTAAGGTTTGAACAAATGAACCTTGTGCTTAATTACTCCTTCCAATCTCTCCGTGAAGTATTCTGCTCAACAAGAATAACAATTAATAATCTAACTTATAAAAAGTTAAACAATTATAATCACTTACAAATTTGTTGGAAATTGGTTCACGGAATTGGTGCCTACCAATCTGATCAATTATTTAAGGTAAAACTGCTAGTTGATTATTGGATTCTTGATTTTGATTATATTCTACTTCGTTAGTAGATAATGGTATTTTAATATATTTTTCTACACCAATTTTGGGTGAATTTCGAGTGAATCAGAAAAAACATGTTGGAAATAAAAAGTCACGGGTTCAACATATTGGTAAGTCACACATCACATGAGTGTTGCATTTGGTAGGTCAGGTGTGCGTTGCATAGTATACTTTTTCTTACTTTTTTATTAAATCAATCACGTTCGCATATCTAGTAACTCGTGAAACCCACCTACACTACACAAATTTACTCTTACATTTTCTTTCTTATTTCAAATAAAAATGTATTTAAAAAAATACATTTTCACGTAAATGCAAGAACTAAAAATGTTTAAACAGCAGATATCTAGTGTCGTTATGGTACCAAACGGTATGATGTGTCATAATATGAGCCGTTGACGTGATTTGAGAAGCCCATTGGCAGATCCAATGGGGGCTGGCACGGGCTATTGCCCATCCTCGCCCGAAATTTTTTTTAAAAATATAATTTAAATAGGAATTTTTTTTTTAATATATGCCCTTTGTGGAATAGAATTTTTCCCATTCTAGCTTGAGTCGAAAAAACTTCTAGATCCGCCATTGGAGAAGCCAATACTTATGGGAGTGCTATATGTATCTACAACGTGCACAAACACCTTTAAATTTACACACAGTCAATCTCTCGTCGTACCAAGCTCCCAATACCATGTGTCAACCTGTATATCAAGAATCATGTGTCGTTTCCAGTAGAAGTGTTTATGCCGCAAGAGGCAAATTCATGATTTCCCCTTTCATTACATTTCCGATCCATTCACCATCACTAAGTTCATGCTGACAAATAAAATAATATAAACTGAATTTTGTTTTATTTCAATTCATAAGAAAGTTTACATTAGTCACGTATATATATACGTAGAGTTCTACCTATTACAAACTAGTTAATGATAAGTTACAAATGTGATAAATGCTACAAACTAATTAATGATAAATGAATTACAATTGTGATAAATACAATCTTCTTGACTATACATATTGTATTATCTTATTCTCAAGAATCCTTATACTCATGATAAAGTTGATGATGATCCAAATTGTGAAGAGGCAGATCTTGTGCTGTAGATTTTGATTTATCCTCTTGTATAACAGCTCTTTGATTGGTCAAACCTGTAGACAATTGTGGCAATTCTCCTGGAACAACTTTCTTAGTAATAGAAGTCTCAATAATTTCTTTAACAGGCCCCCGCAAGATGGAGCTCCCATTGGAGACTCCAATATTGGAATGTAAGGTAGTAAATTTGGAAGAAGATAAGGATTTTGTAAGAATATCAGCTAGCTGGTCATGTGTGGAAATATATGAAACTCCAAATGAATTATTCTGGACATGGTCTCTAACAAAATGATAGTCGATTGCAATATGCTTCATTCTTGAGTGGAAGACAGGATTTACAGATAGATATGTGGCTCCAAGATTATCGCAAAAGATGGTAGGTTTAGAAGGGGAAGGGAGGTGAAATT
>CAVNYN010204421.1:0-23976 GCA_963692815.1 Nyctanthes arbor-tristis
GGGGGGGGGGGGGGAGTTGGTGAAGGCAATTTGCACAAATGTAGAGGTCAAAGGCATGGATCACACGGCTTAAGCATTGGATTCACATGCAACCTTAGCATGAGCAAGTCAATGACTGAGAAGGAAAATTTAGATGTTCAATTAAAATGGCTGTTAACCAGATATTTATGACAACCAACCCTGCACTATAAAACAATAGACGCCATTGGAAGTCATCTACGAACTTAATCAGCAAAAGAATCTGTAAGGCCATAATGATGCTACGGTCCTTATTAATCACCCAAAGCATCCACATCTTAGCAAGCAAAATTTGATACTTACACACTGATATGGTAAAAAGGTTGTCTAAATTAAGGTAGAAATTGGCATAAATTTGAGTTTCATTTACATGAGCAATTTATCCATATGATTTTTTTTTTTTGTAAGGGGGGTGAGGGGGGCCTTTATATCAAAGCTTTGAACATAGCTAACAAGTTTTTTGCTGGTGAATTCACAAAACATAAGTGGCTCTTATAAATCTTCTTCACTGAAAATGTAACCTTCAAAACAAAGGATGAAAAACACGGATTTTTTCTAAACCAACCTACCGCACAATGAGGACCTAATACAGCAAGAATACCTTTCTCTTAAGCTTGTCTTAGAACAGAGAAAAACATAGCATAATGATTAAGAAAAGTTAACCTTGGATCCAAAACACCTTTGTACAGAAATAAGACTCTCTCTCTCTCTCTCTCTCACACACACACACACACACAGAGAAAAACTGGATCGAATGAAATAGCAAAACTGGTTACTCATGTGTTTTGATATTCATTATGAAAAATTTTCCTAATATCTTGTGATGAACCAAGAAAAATAGAATTAAAATCCAAACTGCCAAGTAAATAAACCAAATCTTCCTAATTTCTTTACTTACTTAAAAGTTATAGTCAGACAATTTCCTAGGCGAAAGAACAGAAAAATGAAAAAGATACCATTTGATCATTTATTTTTTGCCTACACAAACGTATAAGAATGATGATAAACCCATACTCAGTAGCTAAATTCTGATGATTTCAAACTCCTAAGCTAACAAAATGTCAAACAAAGGCCAGGAAAATTGTTATCAGATATCACCGCGTAGTGTGTCGAAAGAACTTACATCCCCTGATAAAATAAAAAATAAAAAAATAAACTTGTTGATGAAATGATTAACAGATTTAACAGAGAGGTGGAAGAAATTACCCAAGTAGATTGACGCGCAAATGGATACTGAGCTCGATGAACAGCTCAAACATCTGGCCAAGATCGGCGGCGTTACCATGCGAATAGAGCAGAGTGGAGGTAGCCATAGGGTGTCTCACGTATACGGCCACTATTTCCGTCCCTTTCCGAGTCGGCAGCTTCATCACTTCCACATTTTCCCTGTGCGGAAACGGGCTCAGCAGAAGCAGCCCCGTAAGATCATCCTTCACCACCTTGTACGACGGCGGATTGGGCGGAAAGAAGGCGAACTTCGCCGCCATAGATGACGTCATTCCACCCATGATACCCGCTTAAAATTTTCCCAGTAACAGGGTAATTTCCCCTTGGAATGGAGCAGAAAAAAACTGGAATAATCAGATGGAATGAAGGGACATCCCCCTTTAACTGAACAGTTTCCAGAAGAGTGAAAGTGTAGAAGAGAAGCAAAGCCAAAATGGTGTACAGAGTAAAAAGGGGAAAGTGTTGGCATGTGCTACAGGGGAGGGAAATTTTTAACTCAAAAGTAGACAAAACACTACCCTTTTCAAATTCACTTATAATTCAAAAGTAATGGATCGTGCTTATTTGATTCTGATTACCTTCCCTATTATAATTTTACTAATAACTAATTAAACAACTATTTATTCAACTAACTCCATATATTTTAAATTTCGATAAAACCTCCACCACTCATTGTAACTTATTATAATTTGATTCTCATTGCGGTAATCAAACAAACACGGATCACACTAGTCGTTACAATTCATTTCTCTTTAAATTCGTATTTGTAGTGCTTGTTTTGCGCAATTACCTGACATCTTCAAATAGTGTGATTCAACCATATTGTCACATGAAAATAGAAGTTTATCTTCTTTTCTTAGTGATATTTTCAAGTCACATCGACTTATAAATTGATAAAATAGACATTTTAGGAAGAAGATTGGTGATTGTATTTATCTCACTTTATTTTTTTCTTTTGTGGTGTTTGACGAGGCACCAACGCATGGGTGTTTGAATTATTGTGTAAATGTACATTGAAAGAGATGTGACTGAAAATGGTCCAAATTCTAACAACCCACTCCTACTTTTTGCAATTCATTCTTTTTTTTTTTTTTTTTTTGGCCGTGGAAAAATGCTGCCTAACAACCACGTGCCATGTCTTTCTGCTCAATTCGATTCAAATACGACCAAGAAACTTGATTTTCAAGTACCTCAACGACTTAACAGTGATGTACATAATCTCATTTAAAATGAATTCGTATTCATATATACAATTCAAGTAAACAATACGAGTTAAAATGCATGCAAAAAAGCTATGTCGATGTTTGCAAAAAAGGAAAGTCAGACGGTGAGAGTGGGTTGAGTGAAGGTGGTGCATTGCATTGGTATGTCTAATAATTTCAAATAGATGGAGGCGACTTGGAGAAAATGCGCAGAAGGTCCTTTGCACCTTTTATTTATGGGAAAATTTCACCATTCTTCACTTATTGCCTTGTTACCAATCTAGTTTACAATCTTTAGGAAGAAACAAGTTGATCCATAAATCTTTATTATAGTTATGCAACAAGTAGGTGCTAATGACCACAATGCAATGCAATATGTACCTGTTTGATCCTCATTATGACAATCAAATTATAATAAATTGAAAAGAATGATGAAAATTTAATTAACATTTGGCATGTATAATGATAATTACATAGTTATCAACTCAATGGTCAAATCAACGGTAGATGAAATTATTATAATTTGTAAAAATAATGAGAATCAAACAAGCATCAACGTTGGCTTGTTATATAAGCTGCCAAAAGTTGACAATTTCTAACCAAAACATAAATTTTTCATTTTTCGTTTTTTTCTAATTTTTTAAGGGTTAAAAAAGACTTTTTCTGGTGTCTAACTTGTCGTATACACATACAATGATCTCAATTTAACTTGTGATTATTTATGTCATTAAAACTGATTGTATTAGCTATAACGAGACAACGATAACTAACCAATAACATTAAAAAAAAAAAAAGGTTAAAAAGATATGTAACCCCTCCACACACTCTATGGGACGGGATTGGCCTTATGGTGCTTACCTCTCAGTCCATTATTAGTGCATTTTTTTATTATTATTATTAGTGCATATTTAAATATAATTAGATGGAGAAAAAGTAATTTAAAATAATGAAGCCCACAAATAGCAGATGATTCCAAAGATAAAGTAAAAGAAGCATGTGCAATCACCACAAAATCTCCATATGTGTAATGATTATGATGATTTGATTTAATAGGAGATTATGTCCAATAAATAATAAATAATATATCAAAACCTAAACCATACATTAACAGATCCAAATTGCACCTTTATATTTTAGATACAATACAACTAAACTTACAATAGTATTAATAAACTTGTCTACCGTATATGAAGATAGCAATCACGACTTGTCATCCCGCGCTCTACGCGGACCCGCCCCAGACGTACTTTTCTATTCACAATCACATTTGGATTAAATCAAAAGGAAAAGAAGAAGAGGAACTGAGACATTTACAGCAGAATCCAAGAAGATTGTAGCTCAAAGTGGGGACATTTTCCTGTTCTAGAATTCAGCAAGCATTTTTAAAAACCCTTTTTAGGGAATTTCAAGAATGTATAATTGTATTTAAAAAAGGCAAAACAAAACAAAAAGAAAATGTCAAAAAGGGATATATGACCGTAAAGGCCTTAAACAAAAATGAGTTGCTCACCTCAAAAGTGACAGCCATATTATTTTGCCATTCAAAGTGGAATTTAATCATCATAGTTATAATATTCCTACTACTATTGATGAATTACTGATGCATGCACAAAACTAATTAGCAATGACAGAGACACATATCTAACCACAGTAGGTACCACAATATTCATATCGCATTATTATCTTTATCAACTCTATTGTGTCATCCATTGCACGTATCAATCACAGATCATACTAGCTGATACATACCTATTGAGTGAAAAGGCTCGATAATGAATCAATTGGCCGATCATTAGTCGACACGTGGAACACACATAAAACACTGGTACAGAGAAAAGTCACCAAAAATGGTTGTGGAGGGCATGCTTCCTAAATGGTACCAAAAGTGGGTAAATATTTTGCTTGCGACCATCAATGCATAAGCCAGACCTAGTTGTTGATCAAACAGAATATGAGAGTCTGATGGTAATGCATACTTCTAATGATGAAAGCAAAGGAAACTAATCACCGGCTGACATCTTTAAACCCTCAGATAAAAATAGCATAACATATACATAACACGTTGATTTGAAAATACTTGCATCAAGTATCTTAAGTAGTGTCATGCTTGCATTTAGAATCAGAAGCATCCCCAGTCATATGGTCCTCGTACTTATGAGTCACTCACAACAGATAGACACATGACATCACAAAATTGATATTGACAAAAGACATCCAAGTTATTCCCAAAAAATAAAACTTTGATCAATCTATATTCATTCCACCACAATTCCATGGAAAACAATTTTGGATACAAACAGAAAACGGATATACCGATCTTACTGTAATTCAGTTCATCCTGACAACTCCATAATTAAGTTGTTGACAAAACAAGACTTGACCAATTGGTTGTTTGTTAGAGGGAATTCTGTCAGAATAGATGTCACAGGATAGTGGCCAGGAATTTTAGAACTGTAATGATGCGGCTGCAGTATGAGAGTAATTTTTAAGGAGTTCGTGGAGTGAATGTACATAGTTTTAGAGTGACACAATTCTCTATCAGAATTCAGAGAAATGTAGAAAGAGAAAAACATTTGAGATCCCTTTCTATCATTGATGCGTGCTAATGAATTAACTAATGTTAGCTATCTAATTCTATTTCCAAAAAGAAATTGGCCAAACAAATAACAGCCAAATATTTTGAGAGACCAACACGTGCTACACAAATCTCCACCACTTGAGCCCACTCATTCTCTCATTTCAAAAAAATAGTTTTGCTAACAGGGGCTAAGACAAAATACAAATATGAGAGCACTTTGACCCATAGCATTAGCAGCTGATGCTGCCTCTGGGAAGGAAAATTATAACCTTGAAACTAAAGAACGAAGAACATCAAAGGTTAAATTGTCCACGTTAGCAACAAGAAACAGAAGCCAAGTAGCCAATTTAAATAGAGAACGGACCCACAATCAAACTTCATACTAACGAAATAAGCACCATGTCTATGTCAAGTCGCAGTCCCACAGATATTTGATTGTAAATGTTAATGGAGGACCATGCAGGAAGCTCAGTGGTTATGATGAATGTAGGGAGGCTTGCACTTAACTACCATGGCTGAGGCAACTTCTCCATCTTCGCAGTGAGTATTTCATTAATACAAGGATCTAAAAATCAATTATGAAGAATTCCAAACTCTCTATCACCATCGGCATCACCCAGATAGAATACAGTCAGCATATTGTATCCCATGAAATGGTGCCACCAAAGCAAAATGTTTCTACATCTAATACAACTGTCAACTGCTAACCATAGAAAGTTAAGTTTAATGCTTCTAAGAGAAAACACTGGAAAGGATATGAATTAAGAAACAGAATCACATCTGTGGGCAATCCTCAAAATTTCATCTTATTGAGATGATCATGAGATTTAACATTATTTCTGTTACTTTTCCTCTAGAAAAACTATCAATCATGCATTAGGTGATCTGTTAATGGGTAATTCAGACAATACTTTTCACTGTCTGTTTAGCTTGTAAGCACATTAAAAACTCGGAGATTACCAAAGATATAGTATGAGCCTAATTCCCCTCTCCGCTCTCAAAATATGTCTAGAACTACAAAAAAAACAAAATCTGATTGCAATTCTAGCTAAAAACTAGCAGGCGCAAAAGCTTCACTCACTTATCTATATCATATAGATAATTTGTCAAGTAGCATAAAAAAAGCAGCTTGATGCTCTATATGTAGATGTACACACCCTGCTCCTCCATGCGACAGGGCTTTGCTTGTATTCCCCAAATAAAGCTCCCTAAACTCCTATAAACCATCAGTCAATTCACTCCTTCATAAGCTAATTGGAAAAGGAAATATTTAGCAGCAGAAGATAAAAAACAATTAAATCTTTTACTATAAATAAATCTCTTTCATCTAAATTTACTTGAAAATGTGCACTGCATTTGCTAATTTCCTTCAATTTTAGGCTATCAAATCAATCGTTTTTGAGACTTCTCTAATCAAATGAACCTCATAAGCCATGTATACCAAGGAACATCTCCAGTCAAACTAAGACCATTAGCTAATTAGTCGACCAAGATGTATTACTCAAAAGTTAACATGCAAAATCAACAAAAATGTATTCCTATTATTCCAGGGAAGTGGACAACTCGTGTAACCAGCCAACTATATCTTCCAGACTTCCACCATAAACTGTCAACAATTTAGCAGGATCTTCTGCAATACAAATTAAACAAAGGGGCGGCAGGCGGTACCGTAACTTAAGCAAAAAACCAAGTTCGACTTTGTCCCCAAAGAACAACAATACCTCGCCTAATGATTAAGCAAAAAAAATGCAGATACTATCTACCTCTAAGTTTTTCTCCTAAGCCGCTTCCTTAACTTCCCCAACTTGTGCTTGTTCATCTTTTTCTTTCTCTTCTTCTTCACACTGTCAGCCCATATTGTCTGTGAATCATCCAAAACAATGTCGCCAATTCCGGGTCGATTCGTACCGACTAAAGAATCCAGGTCAGCCCATTTCATCCCCGAATCATCCAAAACAAAGTCACCCACTTCGAGTTTAGTCGAACCATTTGAAAAAAATGGATCCAGGAAAAACCCAAAAGAAAAACTCTGGTAGATACCTGTAGAAACCGAAACTTCCGCTTTTGAATCTTCTTCTCGCTTAGGTCGACCCGGTAAAGGGATACGATCCAATAGCCTCGTTTGATCAGGAATATGGGTTAGTGACTGCAGTGGCTGTAGAGGCAGATGCAATGGCGGGTGGGGTTTGTCGAAGTGGGCAATGATTTTTGTGGCCGACTGAGATTGGTGTCTGAGGAGTTTCTGGAGAATAGAAGTAGCCATTTGGAGTCGGGAATTTCAGGATTCAAAAACAAAATTGAAAAGGGGGGAATCTTGGTGATTAGGATAAGGTTTCTGAGGGGTTTAGAAACAGGAATCCATCTAGTTTCACTCTTGTTGGTCGATAACGTTATGGGCTTTTCCGGTCGGCGGAACAATTCGCGATTTTAGTTCGAACTGAAGGAAACTGGAGAGACGGGACAGTATATAATCCTGATGGTAGGGACGGCCCCAGGAATGCGATTTTGGTTCGAAACTGGAGCGATAAATAAAAATTTGCCCCCCATGCAGGATCGAACTACAGACCTTCAGTTATTATATTAGTTTTATATCAATTCACGTGACAATATACTACGGCGAAGCACGAATGTTGTTTATTCAAATACACTGTCATTTAACACCAGCGAAACATGGTGACTACTTTCTTAAAAGGGTAATTTACAACTAACGTCCAAAATAATCAACCGAGATCGTGCTTTTAGGTTTTTATTTTCTAACGAGAAGCTTGATGGGAAAAGACAATTATGAGCTCGATTGCACATATGCGTTAGCAATTGCATCAATAATATCACGGCCAGACCAATGAGGTCAAGACAAAGATCCATAGAAGTACCAGAAGGAAATTTTGATGAAGGTACAAACTCAAAATGGAAATGATAGATCCCTATTTCTTAACTACAACGATATTGATTTCATCATAAACGCAAAACCAGCTCTGGAAGTTAAGACCAACTCAAAAAAGAATTTTTCTTTCTCAAACAAGAAAACATGACAACTTGAGAATAAGTATGTCGAATCTGAAAAGTAATTATGAATCAAAAGAAGCTCCGCCTTGGTCTTTCCTCAGCAACATTCACACGAATTGCCCTGCCGTCCAAATTCTGCATTACAAATTAATTATAGGTCAGAAACTGTGAGCAACTCATTCAAGTAAAGATGATTGTTGTCCATATATTTAGTCCATTTGCAGTTCAAAGATTTAATGCATCACATTTTCTTTCATATTAATGATTCAGTTTCCGGCCTGAACCGCGAAATTGAGAAACAGATTACTTTCACTACTAAACAAAAGAACTTTCAAACTTGAATCAAGGACGCAATTTAATTTTAACTATCATCTCGTACTTGATAGGGAAAAATACAATACCAATAGCAACACTACTGCAAAAATTTTACCAGAGAATTCCACACTAGAAATACAATAACTCTACGCCGAACATCAAAGTACACCAATGCAAGTAAACGAATATAAAGCATAAGATAACACAGAATTTCTTTACCACTGTAAAACCCTTCAAGCAGAAGTGGAAAAATGGACAAGGCAAACTGAGAAATTCCGATATCACCTGAACTAGGAACTCAATATTCTCTATCAAAATTTATGCACATAGCTTTGATGTAATAAAACACACTACATAAACAACCACATTCTTGACACAATGCAGTAATCATCATCTTAACTGTTGAAGGAAATCCCAATGAAAATTAAGAGTAGAGACTTTATACTATCCAACAACTGAAGTAGCAAGATGGTGGAAAAGTCGAAGACGAACACCCAAAATTGGAGAATTTTCTTCAATTGAAGCCAAAAAGACGTACTCCTACCCCCCCCCCTTTTTCCCTGTTTTGCTGTGTGTAATCTCCCCAATTCGAAGGGAAAACCTGGTCCCTATCAAGGTTTTAATTGATGACTTCAAAATTGCAACCAAGGTCCTCCAACTTAATTGATACAGTCATCCCAGACTAGAATATAATTTTAAAATAACAAGTTGAAGAAGAATGGGGCCCAACACACAACAGTGCTTTCTGACTTGTGAATCAATACCCCTATGACGCGTCCATTAAGGTGGGTAAGTTACACTTTGAAAATATAAGATAAGATAAGAGTAAGAATGCTATACTATACTGTTGGACAAAATCCAATAATCAATACCAAATTTGCAACTGGCGGAGCATTAGAATTTCTTAACAATCAACTTCCTTTTTTTCCGCAAAGAACTTATTAGAGGTCATTCGCTCCAGAGTTTTGTTCCTAGTCTCTTTTTGGCTCACAAATAAAAAGATTGTGATGCACATTCATCTCGACTTGTTTGTATCTAAGGGGATGTATTTTTCCCCCCTGCAAGGTGATAAAAGGCAATGCAAGGATACGGTTTTTCAATTAAGTTGGACGTTGCTGGGCAGCAATGGCAAAGGAATCCAAATTCATGCTGACTTGTTGTATCTAGGGGGTTTTATTAACCCCTCCGAAGCCGGATTTTCGGGACAACGTGTGGTTAAAAATAAAGAAATGTTATGGGAAAATGTGAAAAATTATATTTTTTAGAGAACATATGCCTGAAAATGAGTGTGGGAGAAAAGTGATTTTGAAAATATCAGGACCAAACAAGGGCTAGTCTTTGCTTAGAACACATACTGAAATTCAAACTATCAACGAGAATTAAGGACTTGTTTGGAATGTTTTAGGGTCCGTTTGGCACCGGTTATAACACCCTTGTTTATAATAGTAATTATTTGTTTTCTGACAACTGCAAGAGACGGCCGCAAAAAAATGCATTGGGGTTTGAAATTTTTTCTTTCTTTATTGCAAAGAGTGGGTCTTCAGCACTCACGGTCAAACAAGCTGGCTGCTTCTGCCATTAAAAAAAAATGGCTGGCCCGCTTTTCAAACCAAAAAAAAAATGGACACATTTCAACTTCAGGTTGATTTTCAATGAAATAATAATTACCGTTTATAACACTACATATTATAAACGATACCAAACAGGCTATTATTTTTTCCATTTATAAATTTACCTACCATGATTTCACTGTTGATTTGACAACTGCTCAATAATCACCACACATTTCAAACTTCAATTAAATCTCCACCACTCAATTTCACTCATTATAAATTCCCTTTATAAATTGACTTCGTAAATCTAACCAAACGGGCTCTAAATTAAAATCAATTTCAAGAGTAAAATCAAGGCCAAAACCATATTTAACAAAATTTTGCAGTTCAAAAATCACCAAATAAATTGATAGATGTTTATTTGACACTTGAGAATGCCTGTTGAGGCTGATTATTAAAAATAATTAACAATTTGACATCTTTCAGTGCAGAATAGGTAAGTGGAAAAGTAGCCTTTGATTTGTGAATATTTGGATCTATTATTGAATGTGACAAAACTACAGTTCTTTTGATTAATTTTATCTATGGAATATTGAATTATATAGCAGCATTGTTAGTCATCCCTTGCATTTAGCTCAATAACAGAAGTTACAAATAATCTCCACTAAATTTAGCCCGTGTTTGAATCTCATTGTGGCCCCAAATTATCACAAAAAATTATAATTTATACCTACCCCTTGATTAGACAACTATTCACTTAAAATGACGCATATCAATCCTCCTTAAATTTCCACCACTTATTTCACCTCTCTCTTCATTATAATTTCTCCACAATTTGCCTCCAAAATAAGATACAAACACCTTAGGTTCGAAGCAACAAAATAGATTACAAGAAAGCTTAGTGTCAAACAAATTACCTGTCCATCAAGGGAAGCTATTGCGTCATTCAGTTCTGTCTCACTTGCCATTGTCACAAAACCAAATCCACGTGAGCGACCAGTCTCCCGATCATACACTACCTTAGCATCAATCACCTTACCATGCTCGCTGAAAACCTGCTCCAATCGAGCATTATCCACTTGCCAAGGTAGATTACCAACATAAATTCTGAATGAAGGTTCAAATGTTCTGGGAGGTCTTTCTGGTTGTGAACCTCTTGGAGCAGACGGATTGACAGTTAAAAGCCTTCCATTTATATCCTGAAGTAATAGACAATCAGACTTCAGTTGCAATTAATGTCATTTCAAAAGCTTGAAGTCTAAAGCAAGAGAATGTCGAATCCCAAAAGAAATTGAAAGGGCATGTTCACTATGTATTAAACCAGGATGATTTAGAAGGAACAAGTTGCGGAATTCAATCCAAACTATCGTCCCAAAAAAAGTGATAAGTGCATGGTCACTATGTATTAAACTCAACTAGATGCCAATGGTAAAATGGATGAGAAATTGAGATTTTTCCTTGCTTCTACTATCTGATGTCATCTAATCCACAGCACCAAACATACTGACAATGCACTTTGCAAACAGAAGCATGTATTTATCCCAGCAGCAAGAAAACCATCACAGCACTAAGCAATCTCTCCACATTCCAAATTTCTTCACAATTACAGAGTTAAGGCACTCAGTGCTGAGAGACAGCAAATACCACTTGGTCCAGTTACAGAAGCAAATATGAAGTACATTGCAAAACACCATATTCCTCATTAATCTCAAGTCATCAAACACTACCTATAACAAGCAATTGAGAAAACTGGTGAACATACTAAAAAGTAAGAACGGAAGTAGAAGCTTACATAACGATTGAACATTTCCACAGCCTTTTCAGCTTCTTCCACGGTGCTCATAGTCACAAATCCGAACCCTCGACTTTGATCCGTTTCTCTATTGTAAATTACCTACAAAAAAAAGCGGAAAGAAAAGGCGGAAGACATACTTAGAAAATCAGCATCGCAAAGTCAAACTCTGAGAAATTAATCAAGGGTGTCTGTACCTCTGAAATTTCCACAACTCCAGCTTTCTCAAAAAGCTGGGCCAATTTTTCACTGTCAACATCATAAGGCAAGTTTCCAACAAAAAGTTTGGCCTCCTCAGGTGGCTCAGAATAGGAATCCCCACTATCCCCCTCCTCCACAACTCCACCATCTGCATTCTCTTCTTGCTCACTTTCACCTTCCCAGGAAAATGAACCAGCGCCACTGGCCTCTATTTCCGCACCACCACCCCATTCCAACCCATCTTCGCCATTTTCCTTTTCTTCCTTTTGCCGGGCCCAGTCCGAGGTTTGTGCAACAAGTGGGACCACCCTATATGGCAAAGTCTTGGACTTGAGAGAAACCCATGGGGAAGAAGCCGACAGTTTGACGAATGGACACGAGGGTTTGGAATTGGAGGGGAAAAATAATGTTCTTGGAACAGAAGAAGCACAACAATCAAATGGATTGATGAGAGGTGTAGTTGCAGAAGCCATTATTTGAGCTTAATTCCAACGAAGAAGGTTGAAGTTTGAAGATAAGAGAGGGTGGGTTGGCCTGTGACGCTGGGGCTTGGGGGTTTGTGTTAGCAAAGAATTGAGCTCCTTCGGTCACAGATAAACCCCCGCAGATATTCCCACAAAGGATTAATTTCACATATCATTCCCAACCTTTGAGCAGAGAATCAATTGGATCCTTAACCTTTTTTTAACCTCGTAGATTCTCAACCTATAAATATGCATAATAGGTCTTTTTTACGGATTCCGTTAATATTGCCGTTAACTTTCCAAAAAAATTACCGTTACACTCCTTAACTTTTTAATTTTAAAAATAAAAGATTTAAAACAATAAAAAAGAAAACACCCAAACCCACCCCACACCCCCTACCCCTTTCCCTCCCAAGGGCATTGGAAATGCAGTTATTTCCAGCAGCCAAAAAAGGGAGGTGAATCCCTTCCCTTTACGGCAGGAAATGGCAATAAAAATTGCCCCCTTGGGAAGGGAGGTTGCGATGGGGTAGGGGTCTGGTAGTGGGTTTGGGTGTTTTCTGTTTTTTTTAATTTTTTTTATTATTTTTGATATTTTTAAATCTTTTACTTTTAAAGTTAAATGCATAATGGTAATTTTATTAGAAAATTAAAGACAATATTAAAAGAATCGGTTAAAAATGACCTATCATGAGAATTTATAAAATGTTGAAATCCCAACAAGGGTTAGGACACAGCCGATTCTTAACTCAAAGGTTGAGGGTGATTAGTGAAATTAACCCTCCACAAATGACAAGAATTTGGCAAGGCTAATATATTTGGGAAAAGGCCAAATTTCAGCTCTGGTCTCCAATCTTTACATTTTATATCAGTTAGGTCTCTATTTTTTTTCAACGTTGTGGGTCTCCAAACTTTTTTAAATTTACACATAAGTTCCTTAATCCCACAAAATAACAATTATGCCCTTAGCTTTAACAATTTTTTTTAGAAATAAGTAAAAATAATAAAAAATTAAATAATTTCTTCCACATCTTATCTATCTACCTAGCTATCCATCCACCCTCAACCCCGACTCGACCGAAATGATAAATTCCGATAGCAATAGGGAAGTCGATAATAGAATGCATGTATCGCTTTTGCTATCAGAATTTGTCATTTCTAGTTGAGTTTGGGGGTGGAGATGAGTGATTAGGTAAGACGGTGAGGAAGAAATCACTTTTTTATTTTTTAATTTCTTTTATTCTTATTTAAATGGAAAGGGGTATAAAACTCATTTTAAAGGCACTAGGGACCGTATGTGTTTACGAAAGATTGAGGACCTAAGGTATTGACTCAAAAGGATGAGGACCAGTTAATACAAATTGCAAAAGATGGGGACCATGTGTGAAATTTACCATTGGGGAAATTATAGGTTTGATCCCTAATCTATTCATAAAACTGTGTATTAGTCTTCAATCTATTGTTAATCCTATATAGGTCCTCTAGCTTTCAACAGAAACGAACTGGTCCTTAGATGAATGTTATGTAGTTAATTTGTGGAGAATATACATCAAATTTTCTCCTATAATGTGTTCGTATAGCACTATTAGCCCCCTATTTGGCCTTGATTTTCTTAGAACTCGTCTTTGATTGATGTACAATTTGGTAGGGAAATTGATGGTTATGGGAGGAGTAAATGTCTTGAGAAAGACTGATATTTGAATAGAAATGATTGAAGAAGAATGGTAAAAGAAAAGGGAACAAACATTCTGGACTTTTTTGCAAGAGTAGGAGACAGAACTCCATGTCGTCGTGGTGAAACACCTTTAATGAAATAATACTATACATAAGATTTATGTTTAACCATTTAAAACGATTGAATTAACCATGTTAATTTAACTCCCCCGCATTGTGTTTTTGGGCCAACTTGAACATATCGAATCTTCATTTACAAAATCAAATATTTTGAGAGAAAAATATGCCTTTATGTGTTACAATAACTTCATTCATTACAATAACTTCATTCATATATAGGTTTGAAGTTTTTGTAAGCTATCACTGCATAAAAAGGATCTGATCCTGATGCCAAACCAATCCACCCCATAATCCTACTAAAGATTGAGCTGTTTTCATCTTCACTGCCACCGGCAGCTGCCGCTGAAGTATTTAACTGGCGAATGACTTCGGCCTGCGTAAACCCGTCCACACATTGGAAATACTGAACAACCAATTGTACTCTACTATATGCAGTGCCATCTCTCCATGCACTTATGGCCTTTTCATAGAATAGTCTATTACTGAAGCTCACAATGAACACTCCTCCGGGTCTCAGTATCCGAAAAACCTCTGCAAATACCTGAAATGCTCAACTCGTATTGAGTTGAAGTACAGAGATAAATGTTAAAAGGAAAGAACAGAAATTATGTAACTAATCGGTTTAGTTACACTTTCTTTCAAGCTTGTTATTCTTCATTAGTACCTTTAACTTAGAATTTGTCCACTGACCTTCTCAGGTTGCTGAAGATACTGAACACTAACAGTACACAATACTGCATCAAAACTCCCATTTTCCGTTGCAAGTTCTTGATCCTCATTAAGATCCTTGACAAAGAAATAATCCAAACTTGGATTCTTAGAAAGTTCCTGTGCATTGAGTCCATGCCCGACAACTTTCTTGTACTTAACCTCTTTAGGCAAATGGCTAACCCAAGAGCTCATCAGGTCAAGAATCTCCATTTCGGGCCTTAATCTTTCCCTATACAGATTTGTCAATGTGGATATAAATTTGTCATCTACATGTGTCACGAAACGCGGATAACCGTAGAATTCTCTGTCGGGATACATGTCGAGTTTCGTTCTGCCTTGTTGGGGAAGAACCAGGCGCCTGATTCTGCCTGCTGAAGACCGGTTTTTCGGGGTGTCTGCATCATTTTTCGTGCTTGAAAATATGGGAAGAAGGAATTTTGTTCTGCTTTGGAGTTTAGCAGGTTTTGAGGTTGTTTGTTTAGGAAATTGACATGAATTTGGCGTCGGAGTCGGAGGAATGGTGAACATGACATGAGGTTACGGATCAATACTTGTTGCGCAGAGTTCTTGTCCACACAAGCAGAGGAAACAGAGATAAAGTAGTAAAGCTAGATAGGGGAAAATATTCATTTTTGGCTTTTTGGTCACTCAGGTTACCCTAAACTTTATAAGTTGGTTGCTAAAATTCAAGTTGTTTCGAATCAGACACAAAAGTATAGGAACTTCAATTAATACAACAATGGCAATTGGCAAGAGAAAATTTAACACCACCACCACCGGAAGTTTTTATACGATACCAGTCTAACATGACACGACATTAATGATTAAACATTATATTTTTACAGCTCCTCTCTTTGTCCAATGTTAACAAAGCATATTGTTCAATTAAAAATATAATGTGTTTTTCTATTTAATTTATGCTTAAACATGCGCATAACGCACATTGTTGCATTAGATTGAGACATTAGTAGTTTTTAATCAATCCTCTTTATTATTTGGTAATTCAACTCACGTCAGACCAACATCGCTGACAAGACTTTTAAACGTATTCAAAAATTGGTTCATGATAAACAGTAAAGGAACAGTTGGTCAAGAATTACTTAGTAAAGGGCAAAAAAAGGAGGATAAAAAATAAGGTTACAATATAGGCTCCTACACCGATGTCTGTTAAATCGAGAAAGTATCTTCATGTATCCATCCATCTATCGTCCAGCTCCGGGACCAAATCTAAGTCGTAAATTGCCAACGGTTTGAGAAACTAACTTCAATCTTGGATCATCCTCGGGTATCTGACGTTCCTGAGATTCAAAAAGAATTGATAGGTGTTAAAATACCACAGTAGCTGTATGCACTGATGGTTACCAAATTAGGGAAGCCATTCCGTTAGGATAAATACTATATAGGAGTCCCACATGGCAATTGGCAATGACAGGTGACCCTAGACAATAACGGTCACATTTGAAATGATATAGTTACTTTACTGTAAGGAGTGCTTTTCCTTGAGAAATTAACGCCGCCAACTCTTTTTTATTTCTATTCCAATAAACAGAAAAGACTCACTTTTAATCCAGCGCAATATGCTTCAACAGCTGGAAGGGACGGCGTCATGCGACGAGCTTGCATCATGTCCCATATTAGGTTGGCAATTGTGTAGCCACCAGTCTGTCACCAATATAACAATCCTTCAGTTTCCAGAAAGAAGAAAGACTACATACAGATTCCCACAGAAAAGAAACAGAGAGGAGAATTGTAAATAGAAATGGAAGCAGAAGGTGGCTTACTTTTTCACCAGAGGCTGCAAGGAGAAGATCATTTGCCATTCTCACATTTAGAAAAAAGCCTCTAGAGTTCATATTGACCTGGATGAGAGCAAATAAACACATCGTCAACGCATATCGACATAAATAATCAACCGGGGCTGGATCAACAATCCCCCTTTTTAAAAGAAAAGTCAACTCTAATACAACTGAGGAGCTCAAGCATACCAACGTCTCTTGAGCAAGTTCCACTCCTTTGGGAGTATATCCAACCATTGCTCCCTCTGCAAGTGTCTACAGCCAGGAATATCATGTCATCCATCATTTTTATTGGTCGTTTATTCGGGTGCAATCGGGTCCAGAAGGATTATATACTGTGGTTTGCATTCGTACAAAAAATGGCTAGAGACTAATTTATCTCCCGCAAACAATACAAATGTCAATTTATGATGGCGTGGTGATTCACAAATCACAGACACATATCTGTGGGAACACTTCATGTTTTAGAACAAATCACAAAATATATGGTGAAACTGGTTAATCTTCCCACAGTATAAATGCTACAAGTTCACCAATCAGACTCATATTTTAATATTTTTACCTAGTGATCCACTTAACTAATCAAGTCTATCGCCTGGTAAACCAAGAACTTGAGCAAGTTTTCAAAATTATGAAAAAACATAATGCAAGTTTTTAAGAACAATCTGCAGTTCTAGAAACTAGTAATAGAAATGCAATACATTTTCCAATTTCATTTTCATTTGCAGGCCAATCAGTTAGCAATTTATCCTAAAACAAGGAAAATATTATTTTTTTTTTCTGCAAAGTAGCATTGTAAACCATTACAAGAGCTTATGCATCGTTCTCTTAAAATCATAGTGGTCTTTGAAAATCTTCCATCAAGAAGGATGAGTTCATAAATTGCTGTCCCCTACAGAAAGGAAAATCAATTACTGGCAGAATAGCACAGTTTTACAAAACTCACCACATATAGTTCTATCATAGGTGGTTTATTTGATTTCATGTAGTCGTCAAAAATTTTTTTACCACGGTCTAAGTGCCCAGCATGAAGATAGCACCTGCATAAGAAAGGCATAAGTACAAATCAAGCTAACAAGTGTTAGGGGAAACAATTATGACCAAGGCATTTTCCTATTTCTATTTCGAAATGGAATTGGCCAATCCATTTCCATCCACATATATTGCGGACCAGTATTATATACTTCACCACTCATTTCCACTCATTCTGTCTATTTTGGAACAGAAATATAAAACTAGCATGATTTAATTATAACACAAATTAATTTGCTTCGGATGGTGCCATCAGAAATTACATTTTTTTATGGCGAACCTAACTAAACTGAAGGTCATATTCAATCTGGTAGATCTAATATCAAAGATTATCCAAGTATCTAAAAAAATCACCAACAGCTTAAGCATCACAAGAACTTAACAAGAGCACAACAGACTGACATGCGGACGAAAGGAAGTGATAGTTTCTTTATGTTCCTTTTCTGTTCCTTTTTTCAGTTGATTAATTAAAATTTTGTAGTCTCCATTTTTCCTTTTCCTTTTTTGGTTGATTAATGAACTTTTATACGGTCTGAATGAAACCCATACAAAGTTCCTTTCTGAAGCAGGCCCTGCCTTTGTATAATGAGGAAAGTAAGACCGTGTGGAATGTAGCACGGTGACTGCATACTCAATCATCTCTGTTTACGACGATCATGGCCGTTCTATAATGATGACTGCTGTTGAAATGATCATTAAGTGGTTTCTTATAATATCAACTCTGTTCTTTTGTCTGATCCAATTTTTCAAAATAATCATTATCTGATTAAAAGCCTAAAAGGTCATATTTTGGGTGGACAGGCAAGCAATGCAAAAGTTCCACATGAGGTGTCTCTATCTTCATTACCATAAAGAGCCATATAAGATACCTTGGTTGAATTTCCTTTCATCACAGGGAAGTGCTATCTATAAATGTATGTAGTGCTCAGTAACACAAAGTAATAAATTCAACAACATATACCTCATAATTTGCATTAAGATGAAGACATCAGGGGTTTTACCATCTTTCTCAAGCATCTCAAGGAGCCTGTCTGTAGCCTGCCATGACACGAAAGTCAAAAAACCTAAAAGAAAGCACCGACTATATTTAGAAGGATCACGCCTTTTGCACTTTGCCGACATAAATACGGACCAAGGAAGAACCTTCGTGAAGAGAGATACAATAAATATTCCCTACCGTCAATGTATTTGTCATTCAACAATTAAATGATAAATCAACCACATTTTGACTAAATGTGATTACTAGTAAAGGAGGCTTTCTCAAGGATACTATGTACCATTTGCTGATATGACAGGTACTTGATAGAATCATTGCAGAAGTCAAAACTTGAGATAAATAAACTGTGAGCGCAATGTGAATGTAGCTCGGCCCCAGTTCCGTGCTTCATTTAGCGTTACATATCTAGGACAAATATAGACGTGATTTTTTTGACCAAGCTCAATAAGTACATAATTTTCATTTCCTTAAATATATAATTTTTTGTACTTTTTGTCCTCTAAAGCTAAAATGAGCCACCAAACCAGCAGGTCCACCACTAGCACAGTAAAATCTATAGATATTACTGTAACTAACCCAGAATGGATAGTCATTAGCCAACGAGGAGATACAATTTGGTCTCTAACATGGATCAAATCTTCATTAGTTCAGATATTTAAAACAAAGTAAATAAACAACGAAGATTGAATATTATTTCACCTAAATAAGAGGGATACAAGACTTTTTTTAAAAAAGGGGGGAGGGGGGGAGGGAGAGAGAGAATATGACAGAACAGCACAACTATAAGAGATAGCAGAAAAACTAACATGTAAATATGTTTGATCAAAATATAAGAAGAAATGTTGTTTGGCCCTTGACTTACAATAAGACCAAAAGACTGCTGAGAATGTCAATTTAATTACTGTTATTTAGTCAAATGCTTTGTTCAAAATTATATATTCAGAGTACCTCAACATCCTTCAGGTCAGCACAAGCATGTAATGCAACATGATATACGGTTAACTGCCTGGCAATGAACCCACCACGGCGAAATACATAGTCAGCTGTAGGAAGGTTGTATAATTCTTCTTCAGAGATACCCTTCATAATATTTTCGGCATTGTCTTTTGTTTGTTCGACAGAGGACCATCCTTTGGACTGCTCAACAAGCTCAATGATCTTTTCCAGAAAAGAGAAGAATAAAGAGTACCATAAGATCTCAGATCTCCTATCAAGAAGTCATATTTGTTGAAAGAATCACAAGGATCCACTTCGATAAGATCAAACTGAAATATTTAAGAATTACTTTTGAAGCAGTATCAGGTGGAAGAGGAGTCTTGTTTTTGTGTGCGGTTATAATCCCGGCATAGCAAAATTTATTCAAACCAAGACCAGCAGCAGTCATATCTCGAACTATGGCATACCTGCAAAGCAAAAAGGCACAGACGTAGCTTTTACAATGTATTTCAAGCATTGGGTGAACTAATGCCATATTGACAGGTAGCCGTCACCAATTATTGCAGTACCATTAGGTGGAAATGAACTTCAAATGCTCCATGTTGTGATGAGAAAAATATGCTAGTAATTAGTGAAGTGCATGATCAGCCATATATACATTGACAAAAATTGATGGTTTAAACTAAAAATTTGAATCAAATATAAATCAGCTTGCAGAATCTTGCCACAATCTTGGTTAATGTACCCCAGTAAAGATCCTAGGTCCTGAGATTGGCCGCAACTGACATGGCATGTATCATACGCATGTTCAGATGTCATAAGGATAGTTTCAGGGAAGGTTCAAAAAAAAAAAACACTGAACTATTTTCTTACACTCTATCTAATCTGCCGTCAGCAGCGCATGCATTAAGAAGACATATGTAGGTTTGCCCGGTAGGTTTCACCTCAGATCTCTTCATCTCTTCTAGAAGCTTCAGGACAAAAACAAATAAATGTAGGAGGAAATCATTCATATAAAACAGATAGCTTTTAAACATAACCGGAAGAGATAGATAAGGAGAGAGAAGAAAAATACCCGAATGGCTTGGTCAGAGTTCTTGCATTTTCCACAAGTTGAAATTAGGAAGTTGTATAACGCAACCTATACAAAATGTAAACATCCTTACTCACAAGAAACACATCAAGTTCAAAAGACAAACTTTTGGAAGCATGACTCGGACGGTGCTGGCAGTTTGATGAGCTTTCTTAAAAACACATTTCTTTGGACCAAAGTAAAATAATTATTATCTGGATATTTGCTGATGCTAACTAAATAGCCTCCTAAGAATAGCCACATGTATTACACCACTAATAGTTCAGAATCAACTAAGTCAAACTTAAAAGGAACTAAAATCGAACATGCCAAATATAAAAGTTTGCTTATTGCAATTTGCAAACCGAGTAGAGGCTATCATTTGTAAATGAAATTGTAAACTGGATAATTTCAAATTCTGGCCACTTTATTAACAAAATCATCAAGACAGAGCAGCACAATATCTAGTGAAGATTGGAAAACAGCGTACATCGGGAACCAAACCCATGGATTTCATTTCATCCCGGAAAAAGAAAGCATCTTGCAATCGAGACCCTTTCATTGTCCCAACAATAAGAGAGTGAAATGTGTCCCTCTCCGGCTTCACTCCATCAAGCATCATATCATCATACACATCCCTCAACAAATAATTCCTAATTTCACATTCACAAACAACAATTGCATAATTAATAATTAATAATAAACCTACAATACTTAATTATATGAATAACGAATTAAAAAAAAAAAAAAAACCTTCGCTGCGAATTGATAGAGCCAATAACAGTATTGTACTCGGCCTCATTGTTGGCGTAGTTCCGCTTGGAGTATTCTTCCGTTGAAGCAGCAAAATGTCGACGCCCTATCGCTCGAACCACTGATCGATGGTGTCCTATGAGACGAATCCAAAAGTAATACATATATACAGTCAGACATCTATATACACATACATATACAGATAAGTGTGTGCATAAGTATGGCAGTACCGGAGAGGGTTCGGAGGAGCTTCATGGCGGAAAAAGGTGAACGGCGGATAGACTCGGGTTTTGCTTTTTCAGTTGAGCTCTCTCAGAAAGGAAACTGAGCATAAACCCTTGGGGATTTTGAGAAGATGCACACGTGGCGTCTCTACAGGGGTGAGGTATGGGGAATTCGTCCACTCTTGGATGTGTATACCGCGGGATTACCTTCTGTATCAGTTCCTCCAATTCTTCACAGTTATAGAACTTTGAAGTAAAGTCGCGCTCGGTGGGAAAAGGCCTTACTAATATTTTTAACACTGAACTCTAATTTGTTAGGTTGCATGGAGGATCAACGTGAGAGCAAACCATATATAAGGCCGTTGTCACTTTATAAGATCCACGTTGGAGGATGGGATTTTGGCACGTGGAAGATTGAGGGGACTCGTCCAGTTGATATGTGGATCTTTAAGAGCAATAGAGACCGTATATGTAAATCTTTGAAAGATTGGGAACTCACGTTATTTTAGAATGAAGACTTAATTTCTACATAGTGTAAAGGTTTGGGACTATATGTGAAATTTACCCATTAATTTAAGAGGGAAAATTACATTTCTCGTCACAGTTGGAGCTTCAGAACTTCAGTGGATTGTTGTTGAAACTTGAGAGATGATTGATTAACTTAATCTATTCTAGCTATTTTAACAAATTTCAGGAAAAGTGTGAGATGTAGAAAAGTGTCGAGATCGAATCTTAAACTAGACACAACACACACAATGAAGAGTGTTCAATATGTAAAACATGCGAAATGTGAAGTTTCATAAATGTTTAGGGATTTCTATATTGTAAATAAGTCAATAAGTCGTCGTAAAATTCATAATTTTAATTAGCAATAAATTATTTTTTTGCTGAAGGAGCACTAAATTAGATTTTGATACAACAGCGATTTAATTTTTACTGTCTTGTTTCAAACCAATCTTGGAAGGACTAGTCATATATTGCATAAGCATTTGAGTATAGGTCTTATAGGCGATCGCTTAGGGCCTCTAACTATGACTCAATAAAAAGGACCCTGAAATTAAAAAAAAAATGAGTAGTACTATTTATCTATATTAGAGACCATTTTTCAGTTTATTTGGCATTTTTACATTTGATGATGAGTGGATAATCATTAATACAGTGAGACATCCACCCATTCAACAACCAATAAAAAAATATCAACTAGATTGGACACCAGTCTGTAGTTTAGATAAATAATATTATTCTAAAAAACTATTACTGAAAGTTCAAATCTTTATAATTTAAGTATGTGATAAAATAGATAGAAGTGACATTTATTAGTTGACAAATAGGAAAAAAATTAATTGTTAAATATAACTAATAAGTCAATTTAATTTATATGACTACCATATTTATATATTGATTTATTAATATATTCTACAAATAAATTTTTTCAATATAAGTTTTAGCACAGGCCCCACAAACGTCTTAAACTTATTAAGTTTAATATCTTAATCTTAATCTTATCTTATAATATAATAATATAATAATAATTTTTATATTAATAATAAGATAAGTTTGTCTGACATATTTTTTCCTGCCACTAGTTTGGCGTTATAAGATTACTTGTGACATTATCACTTATGTCACTAATTGATTTTTTTATTATTCCATTTTCCGTGTTTAGTTCAATTAGAGAGTGGTAAACTGGTAATTATAGGAGATTTCTTTGATTTTCTTGTGATTGTTTGAATCAATAGGTAGTTATATTATCCCGTTTTCTTCTCTGAAATTGTGGGCCGATTAAGTTTGCAGACTTATAAGGGTTCTTGCTTGATTCTCCCTTATCTTTTACCATCTCCTTGCATTTTTGAACAAAGAAGGGATTCCAGCTTAGTGTAGAATTTTATTTTTGGTATGACTTCTTCCTATCTTTATTCTTTTTCTGATTTTGAATTTTCGGCTTTTTCTTCGGGATTCCGACTGTGTGCAGAAATTGAATATTTGGATTGATTCGAATTCTTATTCATTTTCCTTTTTACCTCCAAATCAAAATCTATCCGTTTTCTTCTCCATATGAGTGACCATGAACACATTTTGGCATAATATACTACTCCAGTCTTCTTTAGTGCAAGGGATTACTTTTTGTTCACCAGCAAATTACAGGTCCTGAATGCGCGTACCGACATGGCAAGTTCGACTCAATTATATTGATAAAAAGTGAACTGAGTATCTACTGTCTTGTTAATGTTCTTATTTTCCTCTAAAATTTATCCCTTTTGACATCTTCTCATTGCCCTCTAAGATTCAGCCGTTTTGCCATTAG
>CAVNYN010204423.1:0-21056 GCA_963692815.1 Nyctanthes arbor-tristis
GGGTATCTTCACCTGCACGCACTTCCATTCAATTCAACAAATTTTTTTTTCAGTTCGACATACATCTGGAAGACAAATTTGATTTTACGAGAAGATTCCTTGATCTTTCAATTTTCATGTAAAATTTAAGAAATTCTTGCAAATCAAGAATTCTTCAACCAACTGAGACGAAGTAATTAGATGGAATCTTAGTTAGTTTCCAAAACCTTAGTTAAGGATTTCATTCCCCTCCTTGCACTCTCTTTGTAATAATATATCAAAAGAAGAACTCCTTAACCAAATAATGAGCTAAATAAAAGTTTTGATCATCTTGTCGCTAGTTTCAACTAATCATTGCCCTAATAATGAGCTTTATGTTAAATACGGTAAATTTCTAGAAGGTGTTGTTCTTACCATAATTTGACCAAGAGCAATAGCACTTTAGAGTCAAGGTAACACCAGTTTGAACATCATTTAAGAATATGAATCTACTTTTTTCGATCTTTCAATTGTCAGCATTTGGACAATTAATCTTATTCAACATAAACTTTTTCAATAGTTCCCTAGCACGTATTGTTTTTCCCTTTTTATTTTTTAAAAAAACAACTTACACGCATTGTCTCTATCAGTAGACGTAATAAATTTATGGAAGAAAAAGGGAAAAAAAATAAAAAACACAATTTTAGTTGGAATAGAAAGCAATCTATATGATGCTCTTTTTTCTTATGTAAATTAAATTCATCTGATGAAGAAGCAAGAACTTTGAGGAAGAGATTACATGACAATTGATAAGCTGCGTGTTGGTTTATCTACTATAAATTATCTTGAAATATGTGGTGTCATTGTCTAATTATTATGTCAACACTTTGAAATCATGATTTTGATGGCTTTTGGTCCCATAATTAATCCATTTTTCCAATGTATGTAGATAGCACAAATAGACATCTTAATTCAACTAAAGATAAATTCGAGAAAGAATAGTATTTGCAAATGCATGTCTTTTCAATAGAATGTTTGGATAGGCTTTAATGGGTAAAGATAATCAACTAAGCAATTTAATTTTTGAAACAAACAAATAATCTTTTCCTGATCAAAACTAAAATGATATTTTTGTTTTTGGTTGAAAAATAAGTTGCTATATTATACCTTCAAAAAAAAAAAATAGAGCAACACCTATTAAGGAAATAGTACCTATAATTTGAAAATAATAATAACTTTGAAAGTAAAACAAAAAATAAAAATCTATATCTATATTCTATATATTCTTAAATCAAGAGTAGATGTGCCTATAGATACCGTAATTTTCCCGCCTTTTTGTTGCGGTGTCTATTGGTATAGCTATTCTTGCGGTGTACAATATATCTATATTTCTTAATTTAATTTTCTTTTTACTTTCTTTTTTTAAGTCACAAAACTTTCCTTGAATACATCCTTTTTCTTACCATATAAATTATGAATGATCAGCTATTTATATCTTGCCCAAGATTTGTAATTTGCAATCAATTTTCCTTCATATCTGCCCTAAAAATCTACAACCTAATGGATCACGTGAATTTCTATTGAAAATGGAAATTGAAGCATGTTTAGATTTTTGTTTATGCTTAACATAGCTTTGTAAAATTCGGTTTTAGTTTGCTTTCACGCTTCTTTTGATTTATTTGTTTGTTTCAAGTTGTAGAATAATGAGACATATTGCATTTCTAGAACAATGGAGAATCAAAATTTGTAAAACCATCTTCTTGCTTTAAGAGAAACACAGTAAAATTAATTCTTGTACAAATAAAGTATGTCGTTATCGTTAAAAGAAATTTTATTACTAGGCAATTGATTCACTAATGTATTCTATATCACTAATTGTATTTAATTTACCCTTAATAATTAAACTTCACCATTAGTAATTTTGAAGTTTTATTATGTTGGGTTTGTTGCAAAAAATAATCCAAAGTTGAAAAGGAAAAGGAAATTGAAAGAAGAAGAATCCTAGGAGGAAAAGGAATCCAAATATAGAAGGATTGTATTGTCTTCCAAGGAAACGAAGCCTATAAATAGAGATGTTTTCTTCTTCTTTTATACACAAGTGGTACAAGCGAGTTGAGGGAAAAATTGGTGAGTCTAGCACATTGAGAGTTTTCTTGTAACTCTTCGTGGTTTGTTCGAAGGGTAGAAAATTAGGTGTGGTAAAACTTGGGGTGATTTTCTCGATGTCACTTGGGTCGGGTCAGAGAGTTTTGTGAAGAAAAATAGTAGCATAGCGTCTTGGGATTTCTTATGTTGTTTGCTGGTTGGGCAAAGAGTAGAAATTGGTAGATGCGATAAAGTTTGATATATTTTTCTCGTTGTATTTGGGGGATAGGTTTTGGCGAGTGAAAATTATGTATGGTTGTAACGACTTTAATCATATAGTGGAAAGCTTTGACAGTCCGTTAAATTCGTCTTCGTCTTTTATTTTTCTTGTCTTAATTAAATTCCTTGAACAACAGTCATGAAGGCGTAATAGGGAAATTTACATTAATTCCCAACAGTGGTATCAGAGCGTCAGGTTTTGTTCGAGGTGGAGCAGAGGAAAGATATGGCAAAGTACAAAGTTGTGATAATCAAGTTTGACTTGTGGCTAGAATAAATCTAGAATTTCTTGATTTTGATTGGGCAATTTAAAGCTTTCAAAGGAAAACCTTTTCCTTGTTCTAACAAAGTTGCTGGAATCAGTATGAGCGATAGTGATTGTGAATATTTATATTTGAAGACTGGAACCAGGATGTGTCTCCATCTAGCCAGAAATGTTCTTGTAAATATTCATAGAATATTTGCTGTAAAGGAACTATGGCGTCAATTTGGAGAGGTGGATCCGGCAAGGGGTTCTTCAAATTTATTGCACCTGGAAAAATTGTTTAGTTCTTTGCGAGTTGGTGCCGATACAAAAATTCTCAATGAGATCGTCTGGGGACTGGTGGTTGTTGCAACTTGTTGGTGTTGTAGACTAGTTGATCACGTAAGAAAACATTGTCCAGGTGGAGCAGGTTCGGCTACTGTTCTGATTTGGACAATCCAACTCTCTTGGTGTGAGGGCAGTAGAGATGTGCAATGAAGTATGTGGGTACATCATCATGGTGTATCGCTAGTTGCTATGATAATTTTATTTACACACGGCATTGGTTGGCGGTGATACAAGGTGTGTGGTTGTAGTAATGTCGATAGCTGATGAGCTCTCTGGAAAGCCAACAAGAGAGTTGCACCACAAATATCAGCACGTTTATTTCGACATTGAGCTATAAAATGCTTGAAATTGTTGTTAATTCTAAGTGGTTATATATACTCATGTGGTGGAGATGGGACTGTCAAAGTGTGTCAAAGGCTTGCCTGGTAATTTCTCAAGTATTGCATACGAGATTGGATAAGATGAAGATTTCGGCTTATTTTGGCAAGGTGGAGATTGTTGGGTTTATTGCAAAAAATAATCCAAAGTTGAAAAGGAAAAGGAAAGGGAAAGAAGAAGAATCCTAGGAGGAAAATGAATCCAAATTATAGAAGGATTGTCTTGTCTTCCAAGGAAACGAAGCCTATAAATAGAAATATTTTCTTCTTCTTTTATACACAAGTGGTATAAGCGAGTTGAGGGAAAAATTGGTGAGTCTAGCACCTTGAGAGTTTTCTTGTAACTCTTCGTGGTTTGTTCGAAGGGTAGAAAATTAGGTGTGGTAAAACTCGGGGTGATTTTCTCGGTGTCACTTGGGTCGGGTCAGAGAGTCTTGTGAAAAAAATAGTAGCATAGCGTCTTGGGATTTCTTGTGTTGTTTGCTGGTTGGGCAAAGGGTAGAAATTGGTAGATGCGATAAAGTTTGGTATATTTTTTTTGTTGTACTTGGGGGATGGGTTTTGGCGAGTGAAAATTCTGTATGGTTGTAGCGACTTTAATCATATAGTGGAAAGCTTTGACAGTCCGTTAAATTCGTCTTCGTCTTTTATTTTTCTTGTCTCAATTAAATTACTTGAACAACAGTTCTGCAGGCGTAATGGGGAATTTACATTAATTCCCAACATATTATTGGGCATGAATTTCTGTTGCAAATAGAAATTAAAACATGTTTAGATTTTTGTTTATGCTTAACATAGCTTTATAAAATTCGGTTTTAGTTTGCTTTCACGCATCTTTCGATATATTTATTTGTTTCAAGTTAAAGACTAACTAGATATATCGCATTTCTAGAACAATGAAAAATAAAAATTTGTAAAACCATCTTCTCGTTTTAAAAGAAACACAGTAAAATTAATTCTTGTGTAAAGAAAGTCTGTTGTTATCGTTAAAAGAAATTTTATTACTAGGCATACCACCAATTGTATTTAACATAACTCTTAATAATAAACTTCACTACTAATAATTTTAAAATTGTATTACTGGGCAACTATTTTTCACTAATATATTACAACGGAATTTTTGTCTAGCTTGTTTTATGCTTTTATGGATTAATATCTTTTATTTCTTTTGTAGATTTGTTGATGAATTTACCGATAAAATTTTTCCATTGAAGCGTATGGATAGAAAGACTATTGAATGAATTTAAATTATTTGAATAGTTTGGAATTTGACCATTACTAAGTTTATTTCTTTTATTAATTCAATTGATGTAAATTTATGGTATTATATTTTTAACTGATGTTCAAATGTTACCAATTTGCTGTAGCTTCCTATTGATTATATTTTCTTAACACTATTCGTCCCTTGCATTGTACGGGTACTCTACTAGTTAATAATTAAAACCAAGTAAATCAATGGAAACTTCTTCTTACAAAAACGTATGCTAAAATGAAGGCCATGAAATAAGACTGATCAAATAAAATGCGTCCAACAGTAGAAGTAGTGGATTCTTTGCTTTATTATGTATAGATATCTGTAATAAGTTGTGACAAAATAAGAGTATCTTTGATCTAATTGAGTTTATGATATACGAAATATATACATGTATACACAAAAATTGTTGTCTTTCAATCAATCTTATCTTAAAAAACAAGATTTTTTGTGAACAGGCCTAACAGCCTTTTTATAAGTACAGCAGATAGGAAGCGTCATTGCATGCTTTAGCATTTTATGTGTTAGTTCTAACGTGAAAGTACCACCATAAGAAACATGCCAAGCTAACAACTTTACCTAACAAAAAATCCTTTTTTAACACCCAATTTCATGATTCTGCGTGTTTGATTAAGACTTTTGATTAGCTATAATACACAAAATTTGCAAATTGCTTATAATTAATTACATCAAATACAAACAAAAATTCCTTAG
Source organism: Nyctanthes arbor-tristis (assembly GCA_963692815.1). Lineage (NCBI taxonomy): Eukaryota > Viridiplantae > Streptophyta > Magnoliopsida > Lamiales > Oleaceae > Nyctanthes > Nyctanthes arbor-tristis. The sequence goes on from CAVNYN010204423.1 coordinate 5,258, forward strand.
CATATTGAAGTTCTCTCGAGTCTCAACAGACATGAGAAGAAACAAGCTACTGCAAGTTCTATAATGAGTACTTAACTTTGTAGATTTAATACTTATGAAGAAAGGAGAAGGAGAAGGAGAAGAAGCTGATGTTTCTATTTGGGATTGTGGGAGTCCTTTGTATGATGCTCACGAAATAGTTTCACTTACGCACTGTATTGAGAGAGATATAATGGTATTTCCTTCTCCTATATCATTTGCTCAAGTTAGATCAAGTACATTCAAGAAGTATTCAATGGCACTTCCTTCATCAAAGAGGTTCCAATCGAACACCTTAAGACCATCAGAGGAGGAAACAATCATCATGAAGACGATCAATAAATTTTTTCATTTAAAAGGAAAGAAAGATAAGGTTAAAAGGGACAAGAGTGGGTTTTATGGTATTTTTGCTTATATGAAGAATCAGTTAGGGAAAGCATAACACATGTGAACCGATATTCCAAAGTGTTAGTGTTTTAGCCCATATACAATGTTGGTTTTATAGTACGTGAAATTAAAGAAATGTAATTCGAAAGAAGGGGGCAAAAAAAGGAATAGAAGTATGCTACACCGTAAGATAGACTCCAATTTAGTCTTACAAAATTCTTTTAGTATTAGAGGATCATTTATTACACGCATCCTAAATTTGGCTAAAGAGCAGTGTTTTAGAAAGCGTAAGGCGTGGAAAAGCGTCAAGACCAAGCATTGAGCTTATGCGCGCTTAAACGCACTAATGCGGGATAAAAACACAACTAATACGTAATAAATCAGAAACCTTGATGAAGCGTCAAGCCCAAGCTTTAAGTATAGACGCCGCTTAAGTGTCGCCTTTTTAGAACACTGCTAAAAAGCTAATCATGGAGGATAGAATAAAAAAAATCTTGTGTCAACTATTTTTATTTTTATTTTTATTTTTTTGCAATTTCTTGAACCGATTTTTAGTATTGATAGTAGGAGAAACATGCGTCTTACAACTGTACCACATGTTATCAATAGAAAATCTCGACTGCAATCTGAGAATCTTTGGAAATAGGCGGCGGCCAGCGAATTTGGTGTCGCCATTCTTGCAACTCACAATCTGTGCATCACGTTTTTTTCCCTGAAAATCCAGAGGCAGCCTGTGTTATTTTATTTAGAAAACTGGAAGAAAGCTGCAAAAGTGAGAGAAAGCATTGGTGAAGAAAATGCTTTACAATTGGAAATATTGGCGGAGGTATCTTCAGAAGCGTAACGGAATTGTTGTCAAGTTGGGTCTGTCAATTATTTTGGTGGCCTTTGCATATAGATTCATTTGCAGTCAATCCACTTGGTTTCTGGAGACTTCTGTTAGAAGTACTCATTTTTCACCAGCCCAGCTGGATTCCATCAGTTCCCAACAAATTTCAGGTGAGATTCCTCCTCGAGAATGTAATAGCTAGAATAGTTTGTGATTTCTTTTTCTCCTTGTACTCTTTCTTGATTCAGTACTAGAATTCATGTTTGCTTAGAAGTAAGTTTGTGAATTGTTATAGCAATATTTTAGTCTGCATTGGTGCCATTTGATATTCCACTTTATTATATGCTAAAAGTTGTTTCTTTGATATACTGCAGATAGTTCAGCAAAATGTAATCTTTTTATGGGGGAATGGATTCCAAATCAGGGGGGACCTATTTACACGAATGAGACTTGCAGTTTCATTTCAGACGACCAGAACTGCAACAAGAATGGACGACCGGACACTGGTTATCTTTACTGGAGGTGGAAACCTCGTGGTTGAGAGTTGCCTCTACTTGATCCCAGGAAATTTCTTGAGCATATGAGGAACAAAAGTTGGGCATTCATTGGCGATTCTATATCAAGAAACCACGTGGAGTCACTGCTTTGCATTCTCTCGACGGTAAGACTTCCCAAAATTGTTAATTGTACTGTTAACTTGTCAATTGAATGCTGTGGGCATTGTGCTCCATTTGCTTCTTGTTTACATCCCCTAATGTCAAACTTAACAAGCAAGGTTATTTCTACAAATTTTTTATTTGTTGTTTGAATGTTTTCTTCCTCTTGTATTTTCATAGTTGTGATTTATCGTCTCAATATCAAAACTCAACAACAAAAGTTTACTTCTACATATGGTTGAGCTGTTGCTCGAATGATGCTTTCCTTTTCCATTTTCTTTGTCATTCATATCTTGACCATAAAACATTTTAAAAAAAAAAAAATGTTGCTCCGGTTGACTTGTTTCTCTAAATGTTGCTTCTGTGTGTGTTTATTCTTAGTTATGATTTATTCTTTAAACATTAAGCTCAGAAGAAAGGAAAAAAAAAAGGTCACTTTCTATTTGTGTGAGCAAGATTAAACCTTCTGCATCTTCTGTAAATTAGGTTTTCATCCCATTCAATTGACTGTATCTTAGCAATCTTTGAAAGGAAAACGGAATAAATTTGTGGTATTTCTTTGTTCTTAGTTCAATAACTCTGCCTTTGTTGTGGTTGCATGAATCCTGGAGCACAAATGGATTTTCATCACTTTTTTTTGTTGCTTCTGTTAGATTTTGTTTAAGATTCTGGGATGATTTGAAAATAAAATGATCATAATTATGAGATGCTCAATTGCCAAAATAGGCCTATGTAGAATCACTAAGATTTTCTCTAAATGTTATAACTGCACCCATTTTTTTACCAGTTTTCCACTGTTGTTGAGTTAATCTATGCTTACAGAAATGTGTTTGTTTGAACCTAATGACATAAATGATGTAAGAAATAATTTGATAAAAGAAGAAAACAGTGATGAAATTTAAAAATACTGTTACAGAAATTCTATTTTTTGATATATGGCACAATCAGAATGATCACTTGTGTCTTTTCACAAAGTTTGTAATAAATTTATAGAACGGTGGAAAACCATTCATGTAGGTGACCCCAAATTTATCGGGGATAGGACTTAGATCTTTTGTACAGTTATTCGTGGTGCAACGATAGCATTGTCTATGACTAATTATTATTATTAGTTAAGCTGCAGCGTTTTGCGGGTAAGCAGGTATATCTTTCTGTTCCTTCTGATCCCAGATATCTTGCACGCTAAGCATCTGCTGAATTCTTCATAATTCATCTGATTTCATAGACTGACTATTCTTCCTGACCTGTTAAGTATCTGTATATAAAATAAAACCAGGTGTGGTATTTCTTATGATTAAGAAATCTTTCCCATATCCAGGAACTGATAATTTTATATGTTTGACCTGTTAGGTAGACAAGGCCATTGAAGTGGACCATGACGCAGCATACAGATCCAGAAGATGGATCTTCCCCTCGTACAATCTTTCCCTTTCAGTTATTTGGTCTCCATTCCTTGCAGAAGCAGTCACTCCTGGGGACATTGATCGTGGTGTTTTGACGGCTGAGGTTGAACTGCAGCTGGATAAACTTGATGCAAAATGGGCCAAGTTATATAAGAGCTTGGATTTCGTGATATTTTCTAGTGGCATGTGGTTCATTAGGAGCTCAATCTACTATGAGAAGAACACGGTATTGGGCTGCCATTCCTGTCCTGGGAGGAACTTGACACAGCTCGGGTTTGAATTTGCTTACCAGAGGGTCCTTAGAAATGTATTCGACTACATTATTAGCTCAAAACACAAGGGCACATTTTTCTATAGGACTTCAACACCATATCACTTCGAGAAAGGGGATTGGAATACCGGTGGAAAGTGCAAGAGAACGAAACCGGCACGGGATGGTGAGGTTGGACTCCACCAGCTGACCAAAATTCTCTATGATGTTGAGTTAGAGGAATTTCACAAAGTATCAGCCAGAGCTTCAGAAAAGGGAGTGAATCTTAAACTTTTCAACATCACTCCTCTTTCATTATTGAGGCCAGATGGACACCCCGGTCGATATAGATCCCAGCCTCATCTGAAAGACGAGAATACAAAGATTATCTATGATTGTTTGCACTGGTGTCTACCAGGGCCAACCGATTCTTGGAATGATCTGCTAATGGAAATGGTGGTAAATAGTTGAAAAAATATGCACATGAATGAATTTCAAGTTATTTCTCTGTAATTTGTTGAAGCTTCCTTTATTCGCAATTTCTCATCGTCGTCATGATTCGTTCGTTTTCTAATTCCCAGAATGTAACATTTGTATTATTGTTACAAAAAAGTGGCAAAGAAATTTATAGTAGTTGATTTTGAATTGATGAAAATGTTCAAAAAACGAAGAAGGTTTTGTAACAAAACTTCTTGCATCAATTCACGCCACGTATATTTTAAATCTAAGTAGTGTGCATTTATATAAACCATACGAGATTAGGAAGTTTTGTAATGAAACTTTTAAAAAGTTTTTGATATTACTCACTGGATTGATTAGAGGCATAAAAGCGTGTAAAGATATATAAGGATCATACTTTACCTCGACTGAAGCGTGTAAAGATATTTAAGAAACATACTTTACCTCAGACTTTCCGAGTAAAATTAGAGCATCTCCAATGGTCCCCTATATTTGGGGGGATTCCCCAATTTAGGGGGACCATTTTCCTCCAACCATCGCCTATTACCTCCCCATATTTGAGGGATGTGATATAATTACAAAAATGACATTCTTTTACTTATGAAAGTGCCATTAATTTAATTACGACAATGTTATTTGTAAATTAATTTAGTTTTTAACACTTTATTGTGTCAATTTTGAGTTTTTAATGTTAATCGATTATCGCATAATTTTTTCAAATAAATTATTTAATAATTTAGATTTTCTTTTATGCTCAACGATATTCTTTATTTTGCTCCGTTCGAGATATAAATTATTTAACCTTAACTAATTATAATTATTATACAAATTAAGTATGACTTTAATTAAATAAAAATGTTATTCCTATTATTACTCAATTAAAAGAAATAAAAAAATAAAAAAAATGAATTTCCCTAAATACAAGGAAAACCATTGGAGATGTCCAAAATATAGCGGAAATTAGAGATGTCCTTAGATAATTGTATTTATTGTCATTTTAGCATACACGGAGTACATATTTGCATCGAATCAAGTAGAGAGTTCTTGGTTGACAAATGAGTCCAGCGAGCCATGGAGATGCCTCCGATACACTGGAAATTTTCATGGAGATGGTAATGGAAAAGTTGTGGATGCTATCACTGAATCATCACAGCATCACCATATATCTATAATTATTACATGAACAACACAATATGGTTTGGTGAATTTGATTAAGCAGTAACGGAGCTAGACGTCTCGCGTCTGATGATGGCGACTCTGGCTGGGACTAAAAATTTTCCAAATAAAAATGAAATATCGTTTTTGGGCCCCACTTGTTTCGACCATCTGGGCTCTGATTTTCAGCCATAGAAAATGGAAAATCCAATTCCGTCAAAATGATAATCTCTGGGCAGATTCAATCCCATTTCGAGAACCTTAAATTGATGGGTTTGTCTTCTCTGAATTTCCCTTCTTGCATCTGGCCCAATTGTAGCAATTTTAACAAAATTCCTTGCAACAGAAAACTCAATCTCTTTCCCCGGCAATTAAAGTACCGCACAGAAGCTGAAGCAGAATATGTTCGAAGATTTTACGGAAAAGGAAAAAGGTTTTCTTGTAATGGCTTTATTTTACCAGTGGATCCATGGGCTCCCAACATTGATTCAGAAAGCATAGCCTCACAGTTATTTGCATTTTCTCTGTTTCCTTATCTGGGTTTTCTGTACTTCATCACCAAATCCAAGTCTGCCCCAAAACTCACACTTTTTGGCTTCTACTTCTTGCTTGCGTTTGTTGGTGCTACCAGTGAGTTTCTCTCTTTCTGATTAATATGCGTTTGAAAATGGAGAGCTTGTTTACATAAATTGATTTGTACTTTTCAAGTGAAAAAAGGTAAACTTTTTTTTCCCTGAAATTGTTGTTTGCTACAGAACTGTTAACTTGCATTGAGTAAGTAAATTGTCCTCTTTGATGGTTGAATTTGGTGGGCATGTAATGCGTGTGAGGGTTGTATTGTAGAAATTTAGCCCTGTTTAGCATCAGAGGATGCAAGTCTTTGTGAATCTGGTTGCTCACTTTTAGTTGTATAAATTGTTTTCTTGGAAAAAGTTTGGATATTTTGAAACATTGGTTACTATGTAGCATAATTGGAGAGGTTACATAGTTAAGAAATGAGGTGAAGTTAGGTAAGTCGTTGGAGCAATCCATGAATCTACTGGAGTTGAAGGGCTCATCGGCCGTTATGCTTGTAGCTTCTAGAATAAAATTTAGACTCAGCTTATCTGAAGATAATGGCAGTCTTCGATACACAGTTCGAAATGAACTGGGGTTGAACCAACTCTTCTGAACATCGCGCCAATTTCATGGTTATTAATGTATAGTTGAACAGAAGACTTCTGATTTGATACAATGGCTTACTTGTTTGGCAAGGGATGTTTTTAGATTCATTTGTTGTTGTATTAATGCTATGTGACACACGTGTGATGATCGCCATTCTATGTGGCAGTAAAGTGGCATTAAATAATAAGTTAAAATGTGAGAATGTGATTGATTGATTGATTGAAGTGAACTTATCATTTAGCCTACTATGTTGCTTCAATACTATACATGTTTATACACAATACTATAAGCCCATATATAACTGACTCCTTCCTTGGCCGTGTTTTCTGTATTACCTCTACCATGCAGTACCAGCGGGAATTTATGGTAACTCTTCCCAACTTACTCGTTCCGCTATCTATATGAAAAAATTTCAGCATTTCAGTATAAAGTTTGTGATATAATTTCCTCATTTTGTAACAGCAAAGGTGCAATATGGAACATCTTTGTCGAATGTGGATTGGTTGCATGGTGGAGCCGAGTCTCTCCTCACTTTAACCAACTTGTTCATTGTGTTGGGTCTCAGGGAGGCTCTGAGGAAAGCTAGAGACAATAGAGAGAATAATTCCAATGCAGCTTCTGAAATCAAAGAAGAGAAGAAGTCGCCGCTCTAAGTAACAGATACTTTTATCTGTCAGCGATTTCTTAAGCAAAGTCTTATCAGGAAGGTGAACGAGTCGAGTTGCTACCTGTTGTTTTTGGCTACAGAGACACTGGTTCCTAATATTCATTGTGTAATCTTTGTCCGTCTTCAATTTCTGTCTTGACATGTTATATATATATATATATATATTTTTTTTTTTTTTGCAATTTCATTTGCTATGGCATTAAGTAATTCTTTAAATAATTATGATCTCTTTGATATTATATTAATTCATTGTTCAAAATCTGCTGCTTAAGTTCATGTTGAATTATCAACATTGAAGGGGGAAATGATCTACATAGGAATAATGTTGGCTTAATAAACATTTTATAGTTACAGGCTTGTAATTTTGGCTCTTCTATTATGTAGAGTACTAACTTAAGGCATTATGAACATCACCCCAGCTCACATTATGTGCACGGCAAACCCACATCAATTCAGTATCTATAAAGAGTACAAGCTATTATCACACACATCTATACATCTCAATTTGAGCTTGAAGAACACAAACTTAACAAAGTCAAATAACATATGGCAAGTCAGAATTATTCTGTCAATGTGAAGCGTATCCATATCTAATTTGTAAGATAATGAAACCGGCGTATGATCCGTATCTAATTTGTAAGATAATGAAACCGAATATATATGTAGAGATTAAAAGTCAGAAGTGGAAACCAACAAGAGAGAATGTCAACCAAAGAGAGTAATGTTTTCACGTGGTACAATGGCAAATCCAAAGATGCCTAAAGGATTAAAAGATTGCTTTATTCTTTGTTTAATCAAGATTCACTGCCTTGTCAATGTGCCCAAGGGCTAAAATTTCTCTACATATTGGTCCCATTTCAACTACAGTATTAAAACACTAATTAGTACCAAACAATAAACGAAGCTTCAAAACATTTTCTTTTTCTCAACGGATAAATAAAATAATTATTAAAAGTGAATTTGGAGATGTTCAGTGTACACTAATAAACAAAATGTTGTAGATAATGTATAAAATTCGAACCTTTTTTTTATTCTTTACTCATTTTAGTCGAGTAAGATGATTTTGTGGCAAGTTTTCAGTGATACAAATTAGAGAAGGTTAACCCCGATGAGATTTGATGTCGGACAATAACGCCAAGTGCCAAAGATATGGGGACCCCACCAATTGGAAACACTCATTTTCTTTGCTATATAAAGGGGGTGTAATCCATTTCTTTCCATCAAGCAGAAGTTTACATAAACCAAGTTTGAAGAAGAAGAAGAATTCAGAGCAATGCTTGTTTCCTCTCCCTCAAGGGCTTCTTATCTAATCCATGTAAAGACCCCATGCATGCATGTATGCATGGGGTTATTGGGGTTGAGGCCAGAGGCTCGTTGAGGGGGAGATAACAAACCTTGTTTTGCTGTGCCATCGAACTCTTTGTTTAACATTGAGGTACTAGTTTTGATTAGCATATGATTAATTAAGAGATATGATATAGAAATCAAGGCTCAAATAAGGTCAATTTTTTATCGTATTAGCTTAAAAGATTGATGATGTGAATACTCAGTTAACCCTAGATATAAGCTAGCCTTCCCAGATCTTGGGAAGAAGGAAGCACCCCATTGATTTTGCAGGATATCAATGGTTGCATGCGGGTACATAGTAATGGTATATTTTGTGAGTTGAATAATTAATAAATAATTAAATTGGATAACGGGTAGGGATTTTGTCTCATTTAGGACCTGCTTGAAACCACTTGGATTGTTCGATCGATCTTACGTGTCAAATATATAAACATAAAATGATGAGAAAATTTTTTATAGTGTCCGTAGATTCGAATGATCATTATCACCAATCCATACACTTGCATTTTTCTCTTTTGGCTTGCATAAAAAAGGGTGGTTAATTAGCCGCTTGGGGGTCATCATGGCAGCGGCAAGAAGCAGGTGAAGGTCAGCAAAAGGTTACGGCAAAACGGCAATAATACTATCTTTATGGTGCCATGGGGATCGCAACATATATGCCAATATACTTGTCATTTCCTCATTAATCGTTAAATAAATAAATACTCCCATGAATTTATACATCGAGAAATATTATCTGTGCATACAATATGTATAAAATTTATACACATTCCATGTGTATTTACTTAAACACATCTACCTCATCTTTTTTAAATGAATAATGCTATGTAACACCAGTGGTGTTTGGTACTGGTCTAGATGGTATTTAATGTATCATTAAATGATAAGTGAAATTAAATGAATAAATAAATGATCCACTTAATTGAAATTATCATTTAATGTCACTTTGATATGGTGTCAAGCACCAATGATGTTAAATAACATTATTTTTTTTAAAATGATAATTTTTAAAAGTGTGTAAATTCAGGAGATGTGTACAAATGGCATTACTTGCTTCATTTGTTTATAAGAAGAGAAACCGGTTATCGTAGGTTAAAAAGCCCATTTCTTAAGCTCGGACTCGTAAGAATTAACCAACTAAAATCCAATCCTCTTTGGATTAGGGGTGTACAATAACCTTTTTTGGTTAAGCTTTAAAAGTTCTAGAGTCAACCGTTTGAGCTATAAATAGAGAGGGTCTATTCCTTTGCACCCCACAAAAAAAAGTTTACGTATATAGAGAAAACCCGATGGCCAAATTCTCCGTTACACTCACAGTTCTCTTCTTTTTGTTTGCCCTCTCCTGACCCACCCAAACTCTCCTAAACTCGCCGGAAGAAGGCAACGCAGATTCCGTACCAGATCACCCTAAAGAACATCCGCCATTACCCAGTAGTGACCATCCCCAGCCGCCGGTAGAGCAGTATGATTCTCAAGCAGTAGACGCAGTGCCGTTCCCGATTGCCAGAAGATTCGGTCCCAAGCTCAAGAAAGCAGTGAAACCCACCATCGAACTTCCCTCGAATCAAGATGGATATATCATGATTCATCGCTCTCGCGATGGACGAATAACGACTTGTTCGGACGCGGTTGGACATGCACCACCATCGCCACCACTATCTCCACCTCAACGACGGCAAAGATCGTCAGACCATGGCGCCGTCCAATGACATGATCGTTGTTATTCCATCTTCAACTTGAAGCCAATGCCGATGAGCCACCGACGATGATTGATGGTTTCTTATTGGAGAGTTGTTTCTTTAATTTCCTTTCCTCGACTAATCGCAGCTTACTACATGTATTTTTGTTACTACAACTGAAAGATACACCTTGATGGTATTTTAGGATTAATCCTTTTTTATCATGACGGATTATTTGATAAAGAAACGACTGAATCCATTGTGAGAAACTACAAGAGTAAACTTCTTTACTTTTTTTAATATTTTTTGTTCGATTCTAATCTATTATACTACGTAGAGTCGTTTTAGTTTTCTGAAATCAAATATAAAGTAAGAATTTAATGAAAGAGGACGTATACGGCTTGGGCCGCTCAAACCACCAGTATATACAAGAAGATGAATTACCTTGTAGAAATCAAGGTATACCGACTGGTGATTATGCTTCTTCCTAAACCTGAATTGTTTCCTATTTAGTATTCTCCCACTGTTTTGTTAAAGGCGCTTAAAAGAAGTTACTATTTTGACAATAAAATGAAGAAACAAAATGGGATGAACACATCCTTTAGAAATTAGCAATACATGAACATCTTTTTTACAGACAAGAGGCAACCAAACCAAAATAAGTGGCCATCATTACAAAAGGCAGCAAAGGATGAACAAAGATGACTAGACATTACACGAACACAGACCATGTTTCATTTGGTCTAGAAGTTCCAAAAAGAAAGAAAAGGGTTGAAAAACGAACGATCACCTTTCTCCAAGATAAGTAGAGACAAAACTTGCAATGGCCTGAGCGGCTTGATCTTCTGCTTCTTCTTGGCTCGATCCTGTGGATTGCAGATGTTTCTTTGCAATTTTGAACGAGTGATCACCACCATCAATTACGTGCAATGCAGTAACAGAATTCATTTTCTTCCTTGCAGCTTCCAAGGATTCTAGGGGACAAAGAGCATCTTTGCTACCCTACATGAACAAACATCACAGGTTGTACGTCAATATGTCATCTAGGTACAAGAAACCACACCTTCCACAAAAAGCAAGATATCAGTTGAATTATAGATATTTAAGACATCAGAAATTTTTAAAGCAAGTACCGCATCTCTAGCAAAATTTTTAAACATAAAAGAGGATAAACTTTATATGTTATTTGGCATAAACACTAAGTGCTAACTCTAAACATATGCAAGAGCTAAATGACAATTATGACAAAAATCAAAGTGATCGTTGGAACCTAAAATTATATCATGCAAAAATTATGGTTCCCAAACTAGGTTCAAGATAAAGTGATTACAGTTATACCAAAGAAGCCGGTTCTGGTTCTTCTTAGGTATTTCTTTAGATTGGAAAGACAGATATTTTCTCTGACTGTTCCTACTATGCTGGTACATCTTCTTCATATCATATGGTGCACTTGGAATGTCATTTTAAACAAGTGAATGAATGAAATTTGACAATTTATTCAGTAAGCTATTATTACCTGCACAAAGATGACAGGGACTGTAAGTTGCAACAATGTTTCTTCTCGGACTGCGCCATTTATGCCCTAAATGATAAGAAATACGTAAAAACTGTAAAATTAGTGAAATAACAAATCCCAACCCCATATACAGAAAACTTGAGCAAGCTAAAACTTCGCTAATAGAATTTTAATCATAAGAATGCAGGATCAGACATCAACTTAAAACCGCTAAAGACAACGAAAAACACTTTTTATGTGCATTGAAGAGACCAGCACTAAGCACTACGCAGCAAGGTAAGACCTATAACTGTAGAAACTAATGAGAAAACTGACAAACCTTTAGTGGGTACCCCAAACAAACAACAACTGCAGCAGGAATATCATTTCTTCCAGCTACCATGCAGCTGACCCTACACATGCAAAATGGAGTACGTGCATGAAGTTGATATGAAATGGAACGTTATGCCAGTCCTACATATATTTCCAGCCTTCTACCCAAGACTTAATGGGGCATTGCGTGTTCATTATCTTGTGAAGAGTAGTAAAACGCAGCAAAGGATATCAACTACATGTTGATAGTTCCTCTTGCTTTAGCCTAAAAATTACCCCTCAACTAAAGCTGCTTCGACAAATTAATTTTTATGGAGTTTCGTTTATTGGAAAAGAGAAGGCCAAACAATTGAGTCCGGCTATTGAAATCAATAGGGCTCCGAGTTTGGAGCCAGACCTCCAATCACGTGATGCCAACTCACTGGCTCTAAACCCAGAACCCTATCTATTTCCCTAGAAAATTGCCTAAAGAATTACCTTGATCCCATGGACTTGCCAGCCAAGATTAGTGGATGTCCAGGGTACCTAGCCATGAACTTCTTGACAGTGTCAGAATGGAACTCCTCCAATTTTTCCGCTTTGGGAGGAGCCTTACGTTTTCCTCCAGCAATGTCTGGCAAGATTCAAATGGTCAAACATAAAAGCTGTTTACAATTCTAAATCAGTTGAAATCATTACAAATATTTCAGAAGTTATATAACTACGAATATAAATAAATTATTGCCAGATTGTTTTGTCTTAATGATCATATGAGATGGATGCCCTTTGTCTATCCTTGTCCAAATATATCTTGATATCCATGTCAGAGAGTTTGAATTGTAAGCAAAAACGAAAGGGCATCAAATGGTAAAAACATTAAACTTACAAGGGTAGTCAAAAGTTACTACATCAACAGCATTCAATGCCTTGGCCATCAAGGCTTTCCATCTGCACAAAGCAAAAATTGGTAAACCCCATATACATTTTTCATGCAACAGGATCCCCCCCCCCCCAATTCAGATTTCGGGTAAAATCCACCAGAGGTCCAGAACATGAGTATTATGAAACAAGGTACTAATTTTTCTCGTTCTTCTTAGAATGTCGTTATTACCTTCATATGTTTCCAAAGTGAACACAAGAATCCAACATCATGTAACCAACCCAACCTCAACGATCCAACAATTCTTTCAAGCATTTCAGCCTTTCAGTTAATTTCCAATGAAAGCATATGTTAACTGCAGAGAGCAGTGTGTGCACTGAATTTACGGAGAAAGAAAAACTCATGTTTCACAAACAGTTAGAAGGAAAACCTTTCTTAAATCTAAAAAAGGAAAGAAGAAAAAGAAAACATTCAAGCAAACTAAAACCGCAACCACATATAGATAGAAAGAACGAAAGAAAGAAAGCAAGAACGACCTAACCATCCAATCAGAGGACGAAGGAGCACCAGCTCCGTGAGCAAAGACAACCAGAGGCGATTCCCCTTTTTTCTCCCCCGTCGATAGCTGCTCGTTTGTTTCTCTATTACCAGATTCAGTCATTTCTTCTTGCTGTTTATCTTCTTCTTTTCCCTTAACCTCGTTCTGGTTCGTACGCCTACATTTCGAACCGCGTGTGGAAGCCATTCTTGACACAGTGCTGAAAATCCACTAGCTTAATGAAAGCGATTTCCCGAACTCGATGAAATCGAAAACCTAATTTGCCGAACATTGTAAAATAAATTTCGCGCCAAAAACAAAAACGAAACTGGGGCAAAATGGCATTGGGCCTAGCGGACAAGAATTCACAAGTAGTCTGGGCCTACTAGGCCAGCCCTTTGGGCGCAATTTCATTCATAGCACTAGTTGGATTGGTTGGGCAAATTTTGTTGAGAAATAATAAATTTTGGGAGGAAATTAGGCTACGTACTGTAATTTTTAGTGTTGTTTCACGTGTACACAGGGTTGTGTTTTTTTTTTTTTTTTTTTTTGCAGATTTACACTTCTCATTTTCGTATTTACACTAACCAATTTACCATTTAATTAATTAATTACTTTATTATTATTTTGGGTTTTTTAATTATGTCTGGTAACTTGACGCAATCCCTTTTTTTTTTTTGGGGGCAATCCAATTGTAATCTATCAAAGATTAAATAATCATCCATTTATACTTTTGAATTTTAAATATACCATATTATATTAACATTATACAATTACGCTAGATAATTCAATCTTATTAATTAAATTATTATTTTTATTTAATATTTGTTAATTAGATTTGTGGTGTGAAAGTGGTAGAATTCTTGATAGTAGTAGTCTTCAGTGCCATTCGTCCAATCCCTTTTTATCTCTCTGTCATTTTTGCTACGCAATACTGATCTTAAATTAGGTTGCCCTATATATTATATATGTACTTTAAATTACCAAGGTTACAAGATTCATCATTAAAATTAGCATTTTTGTTAAGAACAAAAATAATACCAAGGTTACAAGATTCGTCATTAAATTAGGATTTTTGATACGCAATACTGATCTTGGATTCATCATTTTTGATATGCAATACTCAATCTTTATTATTAGTCGAGATGTAAATAGCTTTGGCTGTCGACACGTCTACAAATTTTTTATAAAAATATTTGAGCGATATGATACGACAAACGGATTCCGCGGTGTGATATGATATGAAGATGATATGTTTACTTGAGGGGATAGTTGATACGTTTACTTGAGAGGGGCGTATTTCAACACAAGTAATATATACATTTAGGAAGCAAACTCTGACTTTATCATTAATCATTACTTTGAAGAGTTTACACATGATCGTGAACTCTATAATTTATTAAACCATAAAGCTAAAATTAAGTCATCGTAATTTTGCACAATCTTGATCTTTGATAAAATGTTCGTAACGGTAAACCTTCATGGCAAGATAGTTTCAGATGAAAAAGGCTCTATGATCAAAACAACTTGTTTATCAAATCTGTACTTTAGGCTTCAATTTTTCCCCCTACGATCAAACAACTTGTTTATTAAATCTGTAATTTAGGCTTCAATTTTTTTTTTTTAAAACTCAACCGACCCTGTAAACAAAATTATCATTAGCCAAACAAAAAATCCTTCTCTATAGGAAGAAAGTAGGTCCCCTGTGAGGATCATTGAAACAAACTAGTATATCAATTGGTAACAAAATCCAATACATCCCTTCGATAGCAGTGATAATTGAAATTTTGGAGTCTAATTCAGAAGAAGGAAGAAAACAAAAAGCAAACAAGATTTAGAATCTATATATCCTTAACCATTGATGTAAGCCTTATTAGCTTTAGCAGATATAGTGGGGGCTTGACCACGTAAACAACCCATTCTCCTAGCTGCAGTAAGACCAACCTTCTGTCCAGGTAATGCATCACGACGAACAGTACTTGAATGACCAATGTGTTGAAGGTTACCACCATCATGGGGATGCCACATGATTTATATAGCAACACCACAAACCTTTGGCCAGTAGTTCCTTTTTCACTATGAACTTGTGATAAGCATTTTGCACCACCATGGGGATGCTCCACATGATTCGTAGCAACACCATGAACCTTTGGCCAGCAGTTCTTCTTTTTGCCGCAGTACATGTGCTGACCCGTTTAAATACACTCAACGGCGACAAACAGCTCCTTCTGGTGCTTGTAACTGAAGGGGTAGCAGAAGGTAACACGGGCCAATGGGGTGCCATGACCTGGATCGTGAATAATGTCCGTCACCACGCCTTTGAGGTAGCCATTGCGCTCACCAAAGTTAAGGGAGCGGAATCGCGCTGAACCCTTGCAGTGATGGGTGTGGGATTTGAAAACGAAGCCTGCTCCCTTTGCTATGCTCAGATCGCTCTACCCATTTCGGCTTCCAGCTGTGGAAGTGTTTTGGGAAAGATACGGCAAGGAAGTGAAGCTTTAGGTTTCATTTATTGTTAACAATGATTATGAAACATGGAACGGAAATACTACAATGATTA
>CAVNYN010204424.1:0-22809 GCA_963692815.1 Nyctanthes arbor-tristis
GATCACCTTCTTTTACTGGATGCAGGAAGCACACAGGAGTACTGGGTGAGGCGGGATGCTGCCCATGTTATTGCTTTAGTTGAGTACAAACGAATACCGTAACTACTTTTCTCCTGTTAATGACACACTTCTAATTCTAGTCTTTTATTGGTATTCTTAAGTTAGCGTGATTAGGTGTAAATTGTATATCAAACAATTCCTCATGGCTGCAATGTGTATATTTAGAGATGCCAAGGAGTTTGCATGTAGTTACATACGTGCCCACGAACACAGAATTACATATGAGCCCATGTATTTAACTTTTCTCATTGCAGATGATTTTAGAACTGACCGCCATGGTGTTCTTTCAGAGCTTCGAGATAGAGGTTATTCAGATGACATGACTCTTGTAGCTATGTTTTTTCTCCAATGGACTTGCGTATTTACAAAGTAATGAGACACTTGTCAAAATATGAATAGTTGTCACATTAGTTTTTGTGAGAATGATATGACAGAAAAAGTTCTCCATTGAGATATTTCATTGGATATGCTCTTAGTAATTAAAGTCTTTCTCCAAGCGATGCATTCTAAACATGTAAAACACCATGCACAACCGCCAAGCAAAGACGCAACTCCATGGCTGGGATCCTAATGCCATTGCCAATCTCCATTTCCATGAATTCCGAGCACCACAATTCCACCACCTTAACCCTAACCCCAATGCCACCACTAAATTTCCATCACATCTCTTGCCGGTATTCTACGCGCCAGTTCATCTACGCGAGGCTGTTTATGAATACGTAAAAGGAATTTCAAGCATGGCAAAAATAATAGTTGTCATTCATATGACTCTCTAATGGCTTATTTTGTTAAGGATATACATTCTATATCGAATGCTGAATCCTTCTGTTTTCAACACTCTTCGGATTTTTGTATGTACTCGTTTTTGTGGGAAGTTGCTGGAAGGAAAACCTTCTCTACAGATGATGAGTATGAGGTTTTGAAAGAAGTTCCTTCTATTAAGGGTTGCTTTAGACAAGAATTTGCAGCATTTTGAAAGTTACAACGAGATGCGAATAAATTCAATTCCAGAGATCTCTATAATGCAAGCAGAGTAGTAGGAGGACTCTATCTTGATTTGCTTGCAAAAGAAAAATGACAGGTATCGGTTCTTGGCTCCAATGCTTCTTTTTCTCTAGTCGTTTAAGATCTTTTTTTTCTCTAAAGCGATAATGAATCAATTTGCTTCATATAATATAACAGATTCTTGGGGTTCTTTCTTAAATATTTTTTTCCCCTCTTTTAACAACAGGGACTGAAAATGTCAGGGCTAAAGGACCATTTAATCCAGTGGCAATACCAGCTGAGAAAAAGGACTCAAAGAGTCGTGATCAGAAATGCTTAGAGTGGCTTGACAAACAACCTCGAAACTCAGTGATATTCGTTTCATTTGGCTCAAATTCTACATTTTCCGACGAGGGAATCAAAGTGCTTGGAGTCGGTTGGAGAAGAGAGAACAGAGGTTTATATGGGTGTTGGGAGATGCAGATAAAGGAGATGTCTCTGAAAGACATATCAGGAGACTTCCATTGCCACAAGGGTATGCCTAAAAAATGGCTGTTTTAGAATTTGAAGTCCTTTCAACTAAAAATCTTTGTCCACTCTAAAGATTCTACATCATGATTATAAGCTTCTCTGTCTATTAGCAAATTCTTTATTTGGAAATAAAAACTAGTCAAATCAATTATATCTTGAACATATTAAAATCTCGTCACTCACTTCACTTAGTTTATATATTTTTATTTCCAGATAGAAATAGATTGCTAACGGGTGCTTTATCTTGGACAAGTACGGAGAAAGAGTGAAAGAAACGGGTTTTATTGTGAGAGACTAGGCACCCCAGGTAGAAATTCTGGGGCAACCGTGGACCAGTGTTTCATGAGTCACTGTGGATGGAATTCATGTATGGAAAGCATCAGCATGGGAGTGCCAATGGCAGCATGCCTCTTCACTCAGATCAGCCAGCAAACATGGTACTGATCATAACCAAAGTACTAAAGATCGGCCTCGAGGAACAGGATTGGGCGCGTAGAGGCAAAGTCATGTCATCAACCTCGGTCGACAAGGTTGTAAGAAAATTAATGGATTCCGTATGAGGTGAAAAGATGAAACAGAGGGCAGCAAAATTAAGTGATGCAATAAGGCAATTAGTTAAGAGAAAGTGTTGTTACTCGCAATGAAATGGATTCCTTCAATGCTCATATATATTACAAGATAATAATATTCCATCATCTTACCCTTCCATTATTGTAATTTTATTGAATTTTTCTCATTTTATTTTTTAAACATTTTCTTCTTTGTCCTATATATGCATCTGCATACTATTTATTATTGTTATCAAACATTATGGCATGCCGTTTCCAATTAAAATCTCGAGTACTTCAGAAGTAATTAAAACTCAATACTCATAATAAATAAATAAACATCATGTTTTCCCCAGTAGGCATCATTTTTATTTCATGCAAAAAATTGAATTTTCAATTGAGGGATTCCAAGCTATGTGCCTAGGATATTAATTCATCCTCGTCCTTCAACGTCTAGAGTAGTATCAGGAATGTTCTGTACAAGTTGAACTTTCGTTTAAGCTTACCTATATTGTAGTCATAATTGCATCTAAAAGCTCCATAGTAATTCACAATTAGACATGTCAACGAGTTCAACCTATCATATAATTATCCAGAATAAACTTCTAACACACAATGTTGCATGTATACATGCCATATGAAGGTGGATGTGGAGTGAAGATGCAACCACATTGTCATATGAGTTCGTCAAAATTTTCATAACCATTATTTTATAAGTTTATATTAACTTTAACAGAATGTAATAAATCATGAATTTTTACATGTACAGACGGCAATTGACATCATAAAATACTAAACAGTTAACACAACCCCGCCCCAAGCCCAGAAGTAGCACCAACTCGGGCGACTCTTATTGCACTCACGCTGATGTCGCCTCTAAATGGTAGCTCTATAGCAACGACATTGAGTTTTGCTTCTATATGTCAAACGCAATACTGAGGTGACTGACTGTCGCCTCAATAAGTGAAAATATGGCCGCCATAGGGCTGGTCTATAGCAGCCAAGCATTTGCTGTACATATCAACTATCGTCCCAAAAGCTGAGGGTAAAATCGTCCTTTTGCAAGCTATATGTTTCGAACCGCCAAATTGGAATTGGAACCCCAAATCCAATTTCTGCACAATTCCCCCCCCCCCCCTTCTCCGCACCGGTAAACCCTTCTCCAACCCATCTTCAATGGTTCGATCCTTCACCAGCCGGAGCACAGCGAGTCACTGGCGCCGGAGTTAAGAAGGTTGGAGCTCACTGTCTGTATCTCTCTCTCTCTCTCGCCTAACAAAGGGCACCCCGATTTCTGCAACTTCGCCAACGCCGGCTGCCGCCACACCACCATTACTCCTCTATCGCCGGTGGAATTATCAGACGTTGGAGCGAGACAGCCCGTTCCCACCCCCCAAATCGCGGTCGAATGCGACCTCTATTTTTCTGATTTCGTCCCTCCTTCTCCCGTCGAGCAACACGCAACCAGCTCGCAAGAGGACCGTTTGGATTCTTAGAAAAAGGGTTTGAAGACTCGGTATATATTAGCTAATCTTGAGGTACGTTTGGCACTTTTGAAACCCTTCTTTTTTCTTGGAAGATTTGAAATTCTATTTCTCTCCAGTACTTCAACTTACAAGTTAGCTCCGTAAGATTTGAAGTTTTGGGTTGGAGATAGCCAATTGATGAGCCGTGTAGTTTTTGGTGTAATGGGATCCTTTAGTATTGAAGATTAACTGTTAATGCACTTGAATTAGAGAAAGCCCATGTTTTGTTCGGTTTCCACACATTTAGTTTGGATTGTTTGAGTTATTGTCTACTAAGTGATTTAAAATTTTAACTTCTGTCCAATTAATATGTGATGTTGAGTCCAAAAGTTCTCTCACTGTCACGTTTCAGTAAAATAGAATTATTAGGAAGCTATATAGGAATGGATACTTACTAAGAAGACAAGTGGATTTACATATCATGGTTTTGGTGCAAATCATGTTTACTCTTAGTTGTTTGTCATGAGTAATAACAAATTGGCATTACTTTGGTCATATTTGATGCAATTTTCCGGTGAGGTTGACTTCTTGAAGATGGGATACGCTAATCTTAAGTGTATTAGGATGACTTTGCATTTCGACTTTTCCCCTTCTTGGAGTCCTTCAGTTTGGAACATCATTTTATTTTTATTAATTAAATTTATCATATTCAAGATACTACAATTCTTTAGACAAATTCTCATTTTTAATATATGCCCCTGATTGTGGTATATGATATGGTTGTGTGCATTCATTACAGATAACCTGAAACTTCCGTGCAATGCTAGCAAATCTAATATCTTTAGCTTTTATTTTGTATATGTGAAAAAATATAAATGGATGAGCAGTTGCTGCTACTTTGAATTGGTTGCACTTATGTCTAATGTGTTTAATATTGGCTAGACTCATGCCTCTCAAGTTCGATGAATATTGTGAGAATTAAAAGTGTAAAAATGAGTAAAAGAAGATTATTTAGGTCTGAAGTTTTGGCAATATTTATTATTGGGGTTTTTGAAGCTTGAAATTATGAAGAATTGCAAGAATTATTGCCTATAAGATGACTACAAATCTGGAACAGCTCACATTGTGAAATTAAAGACTGGTTTTGCTGGATAGTTTGGTGCAAAAATGAGTCAAAAAATAATAATTATAGATAAATCTGTTATTAAGCATCTCAAAGGCTTGAAATCAAGGTAAACTTTAAGAATTCTTGATGCTAGATTTGAATAAAATCTGGACAGCCAAATGTACGAAGGAAATGATTTTATACCATTGCAGTTGCAATGGTAAATGAGGGGAAGGATGAGTATGAAAAAAATGACAACTTTGAGAACGAGAAAGAAGGGAGGAATTTATATATGAAGGTAAAAGCTGGGATAATTTTTTCTGAATTTTGTTTGTGGTTCTTCTCGATTCCGCCTCTTCTCTCTTCGATTTTGACCCGTAAAACTTCTTTTTATCTGGGATGATCAGTAGCAATTCTTTTTAGGCTTACGGGTAGTTGTTGCTGGTCTTTTTTATGCTATTTTCTGTTGGTGATGTTCATGATGGATTTTCTAGAAGTTTTTGGTGGAAATTTTCCAAGTGCTGATCATGAAGTTCTTTGTACGGTGGCTGGCTTTGTCTCTGTTTGTTGCTGATGATCCTCGACTTTGGGATCTTTCACTACTAGAAAAGGAGCTAATAGTAACAAAATTTTTGTAACGAAAACAATTTGTTAATATTAATAACGGAATAGTAACGTGTTAGGAACAGAATGCCCATGGCCACGGAATTAGTAATGGATCATTTCTGGCTACTTTTTGATTACCAATTCGTTACTGAATAGTAACAGAAACAAATTATTACTATTAGCAATAGAATAGTAATGTGTTAGTAACGGAGCGCATATAGCTACGGAATTAGTAATAGAATCATTTCTTTTGCTACTTTTTCATTATCAATCCGTTATTGAATAGTAATGGAAACAAATTGTTATACTAGCAACAGAATAGTAACATGTTAGTAACGGAGAGTGCATAGCCACAGAATTAGTAATAGAATTATGTTGCTACTTTCTCATTATCAATCAATTACTAAATAGTAACGGAAACCATTTGTCATTAATACCAACAGACCTTTCTTTTACAATTTCTCGAAGAACAAAAAATTTTATAATTCAATATGAAATAATATATAACAAAATATGAAAATGACATAAATGAAATAATATGAAATAAAAGTTTAATTAATAAAAAAACTGTAATGTTTGAAAAAGAAAATTTGATATTTTTGAATTAGCAAAATCACTAGAGAACATACATTATATAAATTATGGGGCAATATGTTAACGAAGAAACATGGTAGCCTGGTTGTTGGGATTTTACTCTCCAAACTATCAGAATTTGAGTTCGAATCCTCATAAGAGCACTCTGGGCAGTTAATTTTCGTGGGTTAGGTTGGCGGGCTGGGTTGGGTTGGGTTGGGTTGTGCCATTGCGGGTCGGGTTTAAACAAAAAAATATTTTTTTTTTAATTCTAGTCCACGATTAGTAACGGTCTAATGTGTTACTAATTAGTAACGGAACATTCTGTTACTATTTAGAAACAAAATATAAATTTCGTTTCTAAATTAGCCACAGTCGAATTAGTAAGGGATTTTGTGATAGTTTCTGTTATTGACAGCGGTTAACAACGAGATTGACCTTATTAGTAACGGAAATTTCCTTTACTAAGAGCACCTTTACCTGTATTGTTTTCCATTGTTCGTTGTCTTTTCCATTATTCACAAGGAGTCTTTTTCAGGTCTATTGTTTCTCAGTTGATTCGTATAACGACATATTTACAGCAACAGTTTGTCAATGTCATTCGTAATTGCTTTTCCTTTTTTTTTTTTCTTGGGACAGATATCATCGTATATACTTACTTATATATTTATTTGAATAACTTCATAACTCAACTTATTGAAAATGGTTTACCAGGTCAATAAGGAAACACGGTCATGAAATTCACTTTCAATTGAGACCAGTCAAAACATTGGGAGAAAAATCAAATTTGTTCTTATCATTGAACTTTGACAACATTATATTATTATCGTTGTTATTTTATTTTTTTGGGATAGAAATTATTATTATTATCATTTTAACACAAACTGGGGATTGTAAGGGAAGAACGGGAATTTTTTTTTTTTTTTTTAAAATCGGAAATCATAATTTTATTACAGATCAAAGAAGTAGAGTACAAAACGACAAATAGTACCGAACCAGAAGCCATGACACAGAGCAGGGAAAGTAAAATACAAAAAGGACATGAAACAAAAGCAACAAATAGTAAGGGAATGACAGGGTACGTGGTGCTTTTACCACTAGAACAAACCCTTTAATTAATAACTCTATATTTATACAATAAAATGAATTGAAAATGGGAAATCTACAAATTCTTGTAACCATCTAAGTAATAAAAATAATTATTATTACATTTAAACTCTCTCCTTGCTTTTATTACAAATCAAAGTTAGAAATGGTTAATTATTCCCCCCCCCCATTTAATAAACAAAACAACTTTTCATTATACATACAATAGCGACCAGCTAACGTTAGCGCTGTTATACGAGTATAATAATAGGCCGATTTTGACTTTGCCGATCGATACGGGCAAAAATTTGTGGCGGCAATTGGACTATTATATACCTCAAAAACAATATTTGAGTATCAAACTGATAGAATGGCCGGCCAAAATGGGTACCAAAATAGCACGGAAGAGGCTCCGGTGGTTGTCGTCGTGGTGCCGCTACCGGCACAAGGCCATCTCAACCAACTACTCCACCTATCCCGCCTCATCTCCACCTACAACATACCGGTCCATTACGTTGGTGCCTCCGCGCACATCCGCCAGGCGAAGACTCGAGTCCATGGTTGGGACCCTCTATGCAGTGCCAATATCCATTTCCATGAATTCCCAACACCTCCATTTGACAACCCTCCCCCTGATCCCAATGCTGCCACTAAATTTCCCTCCCAATTCCTTCCGGCATTTCACGCGACGCCTATCTACGCGAGCCTGTTTACGAGTTGGTAAACAGAGTTTCAAGCAGAGTGCAAAGAGTAGTGGTTATTTATGACTCTATGATGGCTTATGTTGTTCAAGACATAAATTCTGTATCGAATGCCGAATCCTATTGTTTTAATAGCATATCGGCTTTTTCTTTGTACTTGTTTTACTGGGAAGCTGCCGGAAAACCTGCCCTCCAGCCCCAAGCTGAGGCTTTAAAAGAAGCTCCTTCTTCAGAAGGTTGCTTTGTACCGGAATTTTTGGATTTTTCGAAATTGCAAACACAGGCGAAGAAGTTCAATTCCGGAGATCTTTACAATGCGAGCAGAGTAATTGAAGGGATGTATCTTGATTTGCTTGCGAAAGAAAAGACAACAGGTAATGAATTGATTGTTTAAGATTAAATTTTGGGATCTAAGGCAATACTGAATCTTGGAATTTTGGGATCTAAGGCAATACTGAATCTTGGAATTCTATCTTAAAGTTCGATTTTCCCCCCTTAACAACAGGAACAGACAAGCTCTGGGCTATAGGACCCTTTAATCCGGTGGAGTTACCGGAGAGAAAGGGCTCGAAAAATGATCACAGATGCTTAGAATGGCTTGACAAACAACCTCGGAATTCGGTGATATTCGTTTCATTCGGATCAACATCTTCATTTTCCGACGAAGAAATCAGAGAGCTGGCTCTCGGATTGGAGAAGAGTGAACAGAGGTTCATATGGGTATTGAGAGATGCAGATAAAGGAGATGTCTTTGAAGGGGAAATCAGGAGAGCTCCATTGCCACAAGGGTATGAATGAATAAAATAAAGAGTAGTGCTACACTTCCCCGTTTATTTACCAATTAGTTTACCGGTTTACAATTTTAACTCTAAAATATCTAAAACTTAAACTATTTAAATGTATTAATTGACATCTTTACCCTTCTTGTTAACACACAATTGGTGAATTAATTGGTGAACTAATATGGAAGTTTATCATTAGTCTAAAATAAAGAATGTTTCTATGTTAAGGCATTTTCATTTTAAAGTTTAGAACCTTTTTTAAGCCGAGATTTGAACTCAAGAACTTTGCCTAACTTCACTGAATCTTATATTGGACAGGTACGAAGAGAGGATTAAAGGAAGAGGACTAATTATAAGAGACTGGGCTCCCCAACTGGAAATTTTGGGGCACCCGTCGACCGGTGGTTTCATGAGTCATTGCGGATGGAATTCATGTACAGAGAGCATCAGCATGGGAGTGCCAATGGCGGCTTGGCCGATGCATTCAGACCAGCCAAGAAACGCCGTCCTGATAACAAAGGTACTAAAAATCGGCCTTCAAGTACAGGATTGGGCTCGTCGAGGCGAAGTCGTCTCCTCTACCGTTGTCGAGAAAGCTGTAAGAAGATTGATAGATTCAGTAGAAGGAGAAGAGATGAGACAAAGGGCAGCAGAGTTAAGTAATGCAGTAAAGCAATCAGTTAAGAAAGGTGGTGTTACTCGCAATGAAATGGATTCCTTCATTGCACATATTATTAGATAAATTTTTTTATCTCAATAATTTCTACTACTCCAAGAGTAGAGAGGTAAAAATCACGACCACCATGTGTCTTACCTCTGCTCTTTTGTGATAAATCCATCAATATCCTTGTAATCTTCTCGACCATGATCGTCTTGATGAGCCGGTTAATCTTTTACTTTCTTATTGAATTTTATTGGCTTTCAATTTTCTGCCGGAATTTTGTTATGTATGCAATTTTTGTGGATGGGGGATCCGAGATAACCAGATTTTGATTTCCAATAAATCCAAGGATATCTTCCATTATTGAAAAGGTCATTACGATGATTTTTCAGAACAAGTGTATTTTTGTATTTATTTATCTCCCATTGCGTTGCCAGTGGTCCCAGTCCCGTGAAGTTTTGGACATAATATCTTTATAGTAGATGACAAATGCGTCAAAATACAATTTATAATGAATTGGTCCAGAGGTTCGAAATATGTCGTAATAACTAATATGTTTATGTTTTGACTGACTTTATGTCATTTCTCCAAACGGCCATCTTTTAAACATTTTTACTTTATAAATAAATTACACATGAAAATTTTTCAAAATTTTGTCCCCCTTTCGGATTCAATTTTTCTACAAAACCAAAATGACTTTTTTAAATAACCAAAAGGGCTGATGTGTCATGTCCATCTAAGCAAATAGGAGACCCCGTCTGAAAAATCAAAACCCATGAATTACCCACCCCATTTTCACTGCAGTTTACGGTGATAACTTGGCGGTCAAAATAGTATGCAGACTATAAATGTACTGTCCGTAAGATCGACTCAAGGATTAAAAGTAAAAGTTTTACTTTTAACATTATTTTTACTTTTCCCTAATATCCTAATCCTAATACTTTAAGTAAGAAAATTAATTCATTTAATTTCTAAATGAATTGATACTTCTAATTTTTTAACTTGATTTTAGTCCTGAATAATTAATTCAAATTCAAAGGTCCTTTTCTTATCAAACTAAAACTAAATTATAAATATCCAAGTTTTCTAAATAATTTAAATAAATTTTTATAATTTTTACAATTTCAAGTGTGTAACAATCCTATCCTCATCTTCAAATTAGGTTTTACTTTATTTATTAATAATATGCAATATTCAAACTACAAAACTTTAATTAATCTTATGGTTCAAATTGTACTGTAATTGTTAAGTGCTCAAGTTTTCAGGTACAAGATTCAATTTGGAACCCCAGACATCCCTCCCTTATATCTCCCTTTATTTTTTTTTTAAAAAAAAAACATTTATTAGAAATCAGATCATGAACATCATTGTATATGCAAAAAATTCAACAATTTATACATGAAACTAATTTACTTGTACAGATAAATATACATATGTGTTTATAGAAAAGATGTGAAATTACAAACACTCTGTATTGTGCAATAAAAGAAAAAGAGAATACGTGAATAAAATTGTAATTTTATTCTCTATTTGTAAATACATTTGTACACTCATCTGTACATTTAACATCACTCTTTACACATGTGATGCAGTTCCTTATTTATTTTATTTTCGTTTTTTTTTTTTATGCACCTGGGCCATTAATTATAGCATTATTAAATCTAACATGCCTTTAAAAAATATTTATTCTCTTACCGTACTAGATTCCTATGTTATTAGCATTAAATTCAATCTTTAAGGTTTACAATCAACTCTCTCTCTCTCTCGTTGCAAACAAAATATTTCAAATCTTATAATTAAATTTCACCAGAAAGAAAACAGTATAACAACGAATACTCATATTCCACTATCTCCGCCTTGTTCTTTTAGCATGCTTGCATGTTCTCAAGATAAGGCAAAACTTGCAAAGTGATTAGAGTGACAGAGAGCCGGGACATCACTAGGCTCAAGCCAATTTTCGGGCAATAGACAAATAAAACATGCATTCCATTCCATCAAGCATTAGGCCCAAAAAGATGCAACTATTTTGCATTTCAGCTCAAAAAGATTGTAGTATATCTTAAACTGCTGCGCAACATACATGTACAAGGACAAGTGAGAAGACCTGAGCCCCCAAGAACCATCAGCAAAATAAGAGCAGTATTAGTGAGAACATATTAGATAACACGCTGTGCGCTTAACATTTGATCACATCCATCAATAACACTACTTTTGTATTGACAACTTGCTTGGCCTTACAAGATATTTGAGTTTTTAACCAACAGTCTTTGATAACTGTAGTTAGTAATTACCATCTATACTATCCGCTTGGAGGCAACGAAATCGAATTAGATGAGATTAGAAAAGACGCTTTCGACATTCTGCAGCACCGCAGTAGCAAGGCATTTGCCGGATCTTGCCACCAGGCCCTACCACACTATCAAGTGCATATCCATAATCCTATGTAACTTCCTACAGATTAATAATCAGAAGATAAGTCACTATAACTTGAACTTAACCACCATTGGCATTTCAATAGCATTCCAGAAAATTAAGTCACTATAACTTGAACAACTTGCTTGGCTTTACAAGATATTTGAGTTTTTAACCAACAGCCTTTGATAACTGTAGTTAGTAATTACCATCTATACTATCCGCTTGGAGGCAACGAAATTGAATTAGATGAGTTTAGAAAAGACGCTTTCGACATTCTGCAGCACCGCAGTAGCAAGGCATTTTCCGGATCTTGCCATCAGGCCCTACCACGCTATCAAGTGCATATCCATAATCGTATGTAAGTTCCTACAGATTAATAATCAGAAGATAAGTCACTATAACTTGAACTTAACCACCATTGGCATTTCAACAGCATTCCAGAAAATTATGCAGTATCCGGAAAATAGAGAGAGAGAGAGAGAACCTTCAGTGGTGGTATATTGTCAGCAGCCATAAGCACAATCCGAGCAAGTTTAATATCATGATGATCACTTAACACGCACTGCACAAACAAATTGGGCTGACAGCTATGATTGATGAACCTAGCAAAGTTGCCAGTCTTGCCCGCATCAATGCAGAATGGTACACTCTCAGATGTTTCATCAACTTTCCCCACATGAGACGGCAAAGCAACATCGCGTAGTCGCCTCTGGCAAGTTCATGAACCAAATCGTCATAAACAAATAGACTAGAGAAGATATGCAAGGCAGTGCTAGAAAAGTTATTTTGCATAATTCCAAGTCAATGAAAAAAACCTTAAAAACACTCACTTTATTTAATGGGTAATGACTATTGAGTAATGCCCAAGAACATTTCAATACTCAGAACTCATATCATCAAGGATCATCCAATAAAACATAATTTGCATTCGGTCAGATTTCACATTTAGTCTGACACATCAAGATACATATAAGCACCTATGAAGCACCAAAGCTACCGTGGATTGGGCATGTCAGTGGGGGAAACAAAAAGGACACTGCCATTCCGCAGACAAGTTGCTAATAGATGTGGGGGCAACATATGCCTAGAATAGTTGGTCAAAAAGAAACTAACAAACGAAGGAAAATTAAAGTGGAAATATAAAATGTGGCTGATGCTACATATGATTCCAAGCATTTCCTGCAGCATCACAACATTTACACTCTTGGAACTGCAAAGCAAAAAACAATGAAACAGGCTTGAAAACCTAATGTACTGAAAGAGCAGGTACCCTATCGGCTTTAACACGCGAACACAGAAAATAATATAATGCACTTATTATGGTCAAAGGATCCAAGTAGTCAATTCTGTTTAATTGGGTCCTGCACCAACTCTATTAAAAATTAAAATAGGTCAGTTTTATTTCAAAGAAAAAATATTTCCAATCAATGTTTTTCCCAATCAAGAGATCTTTCCTAATATATCCAAAAATAAAGAATAAAATATTAATTAATCAACATATCAGCAGTGTGTTTGACTCAGGACATTTTCAAATGAATGGCTCTCCTACTGGTGCTTCATAGAAGCATAGTATCGACAATGAACATGTTAAAAATAAATTTAAAATTCTGTTATAAAGTAAAGATTTTAAATTTTTTTCCCCAGGGTTAAGCAAAATTAACTACAAACCGATAATTGAGATGGTGTAAAATACAAATACAAGCAGAGAATCATATTGAAGTCAGGATTTGCAAGCGCCACCAATTTTTCTAGTGCCCTGAGCTCACTATTGTGATATTAGAATAAAAATCTTCAAATTCAGTAAGTCAAAATGAGTTGAACTAATATCTGATTGCATTAGTCTCAAGTAATAAGTGAATGTTTAGATAAATAAATAAATAAAAACAGAAGCAGATGGTTGAAGAGTGGATAATGTCTGCATTATTTATTGGTCAGACGAAATACGTAGACATAAATGAAGTTAGAGCAGCTTAAATTAGAACTCAAGCCAATTCAAACACACCCAGTTTAAAATGTTTACCTCCCTTCCATCCAGTGCGTTCATTGTTTGTAAGCAATCAATGTCAAAGACATAACTATTGTCAGCAGCCGGGTCAAGATCGTCTGTCTTCATAAGCAAACCAATATATTCACAAACTGGGGCCCCAGAAGGTATATTGTCCCAGGATCTTACACCCCACCCCATCCTTGGGGTACGAAACACCTGGGAAACAGAGTATAGGATAAAATTGAGGTCAACATACTTCTACCAACAAAGCAGTAAAAAGCTACACAAAATTGTGAAAACAAACCTCTAGTCGATACTTAAGCCCTCTCTGAGATGTTCTATTCACGCAATTCGGCCCACAGCGACAATTAGGACCACATTCAAACACAACAGCCTTTGGCTCAATCAGTCTGGCAAAGACATTAGGAAAGAAAAACGTTGAAGTTACTAAACTTGCAAAATAATTAACAAGCATTTTAAAATAAGGGTAAATAGCAACTGGCTGCCCTAAACTTTACAAACTTTTATTCTCTGGTTCTTAAACTTCGGTTTCAAGCAGTTGCAGTACAAACCATCAAAAAATAGTAAGCACTAGCATACAATCTTGTGAAGCGTAATCTCATCAATTTGGTAAATTTGTCCACTAGATATAGATGAGTTTCCAAACCTTTCAAAAATAAGGCAAACCAAGTCCATGCCGTTCATAAATATTGGTAAACCAAGACCAAAACCTTTAACCACTTTGACAATTTTAAGAACCCTCGAATAAAGGCTGTGGAAGTTAAAGACCCAAGGTGCTATATATACCCTTTAAACAAAGATGTCATATGTTTCTTTCCTTCCTTGCAGTAACTGGTGACAGTATGAAAATCTCTAATTTGTCAACTCAAAGGGTAAAGAAATGGTAAGATACAAAAAAGCAGTTGATCAAAATTGCAGGCGTAGAGTCTTAAGAAAGCTTTAGACCAATAAACTGAGGCTCCATCCTAGAGCAGGAATCAAAATTCAAACAAGAATGAGAAAGACATTCACATTGTCTAATAGGCAAATTGCAAAAATATACCGAAGTAACGACGTAATTACAAAAATAAGAGTTCCTTTCCAAAATAGCAAAAACAGCATAATTTTACTAAAAAAATTCACTCATAACCTTACTTTGAGAAACCGTGAAGAAGAAAAGATCATTTCAGTCCCGAATTATTATTTCACTCTACTTCACCGCCATTACTCCCTTGCCATTTCCATAAAAATGTTAATGTATTGTTACCATCTTAAAGGAAAACACTCATTTCATTCCCACCTAAAGTCCACCCCTAGTGCCACAACTACCAGCAAACCAACCAAACTAATAATAGAAAAAGTACGACAATAGTTACCATGAATTAGCATTAGAAGAGCAAGAAGATTAGGTAACTGTGTTCCTTAATGTTGGAGAGCATTCGATCGTCAACCAGAGTTCTTTTTTGGCATTTCAACCAAAAAAAAAAAAAAAAAAGAACAGGGGGAAAAAAAGAA
This sequence comes from Nyctanthes arbor-tristis, assembly GCA_963692815.1. Lineage (NCBI taxonomy): Eukaryota > Viridiplantae > Streptophyta > Magnoliopsida > Lamiales > Oleaceae > Nyctanthes > Nyctanthes arbor-tristis. The sequence goes on from CAVNYN010204424.1 coordinate 15,021, forward strand.
CCTCACTGTTTACAGGAAAGAGGTCATTCTGGATTGATTTTGTCAAAATGAGGTACTAAAATGAGTGAATAGGAAAACTGAAGTAAGCTAAGAAAGCAGATTACCAGAAATAAAAGAGTAATTAATACCCCACCCCCCTCCACCCAAAATAATAATAATAACAACAACAACAACAACCAAAAAAAAAAAAAAAGGAAGGAAGAAAAGGCAACCTCCCAATTCCTTGGAACTAAGACCAAGAGCTCGGAGAGAAAAATTTCCCACTCACCTCACCTCCATTCAGAGCAGAGAATACTCAACCCAATTCCTCCAAGGTACGTGTTACAGGGCCTCGCCTTGATTACTATGATTGTTGTTATTATTGTCTATTTAAATATTAGGTTGTGTTTGGTTGTGATTTTCCGAAGAATAAGAATCGAAATACTGCCCGTTGGAAGAGACAATAAAGGTCAAACCCATCTCAACACGGGCCGACACCTGGCTCATTCAGGCTTATAATTCATGTCTTTTTCCCATTTTAGCTAACTTCCAGCAACCACACACTGTCTTGTTCCTGGAAATTTTGGAATTGCAAAGGGCAATTTGGGAATACAATTATTTGACATCACTTTTTGTCACTTCAATTGGCCAGTATTTATAGTGATTTGCAGAATTTTCCACGTGGTCACAACTCCAATTGTTAGTTTTAATCCTTGACATGTTACAAAATCAATTCCAAACAGACTCTTAATTAAAATCAAAATTGTACTCCCTCCGTCCAACTAAGATAAGCAAGTTCTTTTTTTCACTAGGATTAAAGAAAACCAAATTAATATTGTTCGAAATAAAAGATTTAAGAAATTTTACTAATATACACTTTAATTTAATACTTATTTCACTTTAATAGTTTTATTTTGTTGATAACCATGCTCGTTAAATGGGGACATAAGAGTGAACTAACATTTCAACTACCCATCAACAAAGAAAGTGGCCTATAACTTGGGAAGGACGAAAAAGGAATACAAGCTTATCTTAGTGGGATGGAGGGAGTATATAGAGATAAAAATAGTAAGTTTTTCTTTTTGAGCCCCCACCATTTTCAACCAGACTCCATCCCACCTGCTTCCAGAAAAACCTCAACAGGTAGAGACAGGACAACTCTAGCAGCCCTGTCCCTCCCAGTTCCCATCTCTAACCAAAAAAAAAAAAAGAATCCAAGCATATTTTGATGAAGCACTGGACTAAAATAGACTGTCAACAGCCTTAGATACTCAATTGCAATAAGTTTCTCACCTCCCTCCATGACTTTGCACATATGGGAAATCACCTCCATTAAGTTTGGCACAAGCGCAGATTCTGGGATCAGTACAATTGCCTTGACAATTACATCCATGGGGGGAATTTGTTGGGCGGCTTATACTCTTTGCAAATTTCATATCCTTAATGTAGGTGAAACCTATTTAAATACCCAAGGCCAAAAAAAAAGGGAAAAGAAAAGAAAAGAAAGAGGAAAAAAATAAACAAAGCAATATCTGGTGAATAACAATAATGAGAAAGTTGAAGCAGAAATCTAAGAACAAACATATCATAGAGTTTCAATCACATCTAATAGAGTACACTAAAAAATATGATAAAATCATCTAATGGTGCCAATCGAATATCTGTCAAAAGAAAATAGGGAAACAAGAAAGAGAAAATTAAAATGAAAAAAAATAAAAAAAAACCTTACTACTAATTTTAGCAAAGTTGACAATAAAGACAAACTTACAAAAGCAAATAAATAATAGTGCATCCAGTCAGCAATCCACATTTTTTAAACATTTATAAATACTGATGATAAAGGCACATTCGAACCCTCCCTTCCCCCTTCCTCTTTTAAAAGGACACCAGAAAGGAGGCCCTTCATACTTTCGATTGAGGCCTGAACTCCAATTAGCAATCCACTTCTATTCCAAAATGAGAAGAGAATGAGTAAAAACTAATAGTAGAGATTCATATAGCACTTTTCAGTCCCATGAAATATGCGAATGCAATCGGTTTGACGAATATCTATTCCCCCAACCCCTTGGTGGGGATCTCACCTAAACTTAGCCCTAGGTAGCTTTCTATTTTTATTTCAAAATAAGAAAGAACAAGTGAAAAGGAATTATGCATGTTTCTTTAGTACATAAGGATCCCAAAAAAATACATGGATGTAATTGCCAAATTGATTTGACATGTTTCTATTTTGAAACAACAAAAGAACACATTGAAATAGAAATAGAGCGCTAAACAGGCTTGGAATTTGAGGAAAAAAATATAGAGATAAGGGCAACAGAGATGAGAACCATCATACTAAATAATCAAATGTTAACTTGACACCAAAGCTTTTCTAACTCAAAGTAATGAAAAAAAGTAAATGAGAAGCAGTGTGCCTGTATGCAAACTCATTTTAAAGAGAAAAGAAAGAGAATAAGCAGAGTTGAATGGTGGAGATTTGTGCAGTACATGTAAGTACATAGAGATTTGTGCAGTACATGTAAGTCCCATAAAATATGTGAATGTAATTGATTTGACCAATTTTTATTTAAAATTAGAATTGGTTTGCAAACAGATGCAAAATATTTGTTGATCTACTTCTCTTACATGTTTAGCATATTTCTATTGTCAATTTTGGCTTATGTTCCATCATCGTGTTATTCACAGCCTTCCAAGTGCAGCAGAACCAAATAAATTATAGCACCATCAGTTTCATATTACTATTTCCAGATAAACAAAGAATGAGTAGAACTGAGTTTTCCGTGGCACATGTGAGTCCCACCAGATACGCGAACATAATTAGCAACCCAATTTTGGTTTTGGAATAACAATAGTTCACCACTCTATCTACAACTGGAATTTTGACAGATGGTCTTGCATATGAGCTACGTACCATGGACATGTACCCAAATGACATGAGATGCTAAGATAACAAAATAGGAAAAACACTAACACGTGATTTTCCAGAAAACTTTGCAATTGCGCTTCTGAGACGATCTAAATTCAGTAAAATTTTAAAGTTATGCATTCACCCAATATTGTTATGTTTTTTTAAATTAAGTTTACAACACATTACATGCTAAACGTTTGACCAAGGAGCAAGCCACTAATGTATCCCTCATGTTTAAAAAATTAAGAAAACACAGAATATGCAACATTTCAATTTAAATGCGGCATAAAATCTAAATAAGATGTTAACAGCACCACAAACCTTTAGGCAAGAGAGGTGGCTCATCGACCAAATTAGTAACTGGAATAGGAAGATCTTCTTTGCCTCGAGTAATGTCTCCGCACACCAACCTAATCTCTCAAATTTAATAAGAGAAAGGATTTTACTTTTCCATTACGCGAAAACAAAAGGCAGAGAGATGATACTAGAATGTAAAACAATTGTTGCATACCCACGTATTTCGGATACTGACTTAGGGACCTGACCTCGAGCAAAATGAACCTGAAATAGAGGTATACAAATGATAATGTAAAATATGCATCAGATGGACAAGTAAACATAAACTGACCCGCATTTTTATACAATATATCAACATGCTTGTAATTTCCTAAGCTTTAACCTGATCCATATGTATGATGGTAAACCCTCGTTTGATGAAGCTTATGACAAAATAAGTTGAGAACTTTATCAAAAGACATTCTCAACTACAATCCTCTCAATGAAATAATTTTGCATGGGGATTTCGTATGTCTCAACCCTACTGGCGAAAAAGTATATTTTCATAAAATCATTTCTCAAAAGAGCTTTATCAAATAACCACACAGCTCCCTTCAAATAATAATAACAATAATAATAATAATAATCACAAATAGAAGGGCTAAGGTTGAACCAAAATTTCAAACTCCAACATCAAATCCATGGTTAAATAAACCTGGGATGTGTCACGCACTCACCCTAATAGCTAGAAATGATATCAAGGAAGACTCTGATGAAGTATTTAGTCCTAAACGTCTAACTTAAATGCCACTAACATCTAACTTAAATGGGAAAAAAATGCTAACATGCTTAGTTGAATGTATGAAAGATAATTAACCTTCTTGCAAACAACTTGGTATCAGAGCAAAATTGGTCCTAACCCTAGCTGTTCATCACGTCACTTTACCCATACATTCCAGCCACTACTCCAGGGGAGATGTGCAGATTGTTCCTCTTTAGGGGAAGATTCACAGTAGAGAAGAGGAACAAGTGTGGTTGGAGGAAAAAAAGTTTTGGATTTCTAGAAATGAAAGGGAATCAGAAACTCAAACCCAAGGGGAAGGCGGTAGGCTTACATTTCCTAGATTTGAAAAGTGTTATGTGAGAAGACCTAAGGACTCCACTGCTCAAATAAATGTTGATGACGCCATCACACCTGATCCAGATCCAAACTCTCATACCCCCTCTGATGACTCTACCATGCCATTGGATGACTCTTCTGAGATTGAAAATGAGGTACCTACCTTTCCCTCTGTACCTTTAGTTCCTACTAATTCCAACTTAGCTTCACATGCTCCTGATTCTCTTATTCCAATAGAATAGAGGAGATATCCTCTTTGTGATCGTAGAGAACCAAATAGGTAGGGATTCTCAAAGCATTCTTCTAATACTGTCTACCCCATGTCTAATTACATATCTTATCACCACTTATCAAAAAATCACCTAGCATGTACCATTCAATTGTCTTCTACACCTATTCCAAGCCATTTTCAGGAGGCACTTAATAATCCCAAGTGGAAGTCGGCCAAGATGGAAGAAATGAACGCCCTCCAAAAAAACTCTACTTGGGAGATGGTCGAATTACTTAAGGGGAAGAAGACGGTAGGTTGTAAACGGGTGTTCTCGGCAAAGTATAAATCAGATGGAATGGTGGAAAGATATAAAGCCAGATTGGTTGCAAAGGGCTATACACAGACATACGGGATAGACTATCAGGAGGCATTTGCGCCCGTGGCCAAGATGAATACCATCAGAGTCATCTTGTCATTAGCAGCTAATTTGGATTGGCCATTGAGACAGTTTGACGTGAAAAATGCCTTTCTCCATGGTGACTTAACAGAAGAAGTGTACATGGATCCACCTCCAGGTTTTTCAGTCAAGAATGGTAAGGTATGCAAGTTGAAAAAGGCCTTGTATGGCCTGAAACAATTACCGAGGGCTTGGTTTGGCAGGTTGAGCTGTTCGATGAAAAAATATGGTTACAAACAGGCTTTGGCAGATCATACACTGTTCTATAGGAAAAATGGTGAAGATATTACATTGCTTGTTGTGTATGTTGATGATATGATTGTCACAGGGAGCAACCTAGCTGAGATTGAGAAACTCCAGTCCTACCTAGCTGAGGAGTTCGAGATGAAGGACTTGGGTGCTCTAAAATATTTCTTGGCCATTGAGGTATGTCGATCTAAACATGGTATTTTCCTTTCCCAACGGAAGTATGTATTGGATCTTTTAGCTGAAACTGGTTATTTAGCATGTAAGCCCGTAGATACTCCCATTGAAGTGAACCACAGTTTATCTATTTACCCCGATCAGGTGCCCACGAACAAAGAGAGATACCAAAGGCTTTTTGGGAAGTTGATTTAATTGACTCATACCCGTCCCGACTTGTCTTATACTGTAAGTGTTGTGAGCCAACTTATGCATAATCCTAGTGATAGACACATGCATGCAGTGAATCGCATCTTGGCCTATTTGAAATCTTCTCCTGGTAAAGGTCTTTTATTTTTTATACACAATCATCTTGATGTTGTGGGATACACAGATTCTGACTTTGCCGGAGCAAGATTAGATAGGAAATCTACATTTGGATATGTATCATTTGTTTATGGAAATTTAGTTTCTTGGAGAAGTAAGAAGCAGAATGTGGTGTCATTATCTAGTGCTGAGGCTGAGTATCGTGCATTACACCATGCAATTACCGACCCCACTTGGCTAAAGATTCTTCTTAGGGAGCTTGGATTTGGCACCAACAAACCTGTGATGCTATTTTGTGATAACAAAGCTGCAATTGAAATAGCAAATAATCCAGTACAACATGAACGGACCAAGCATGTTGAGATTGATAGGAATTATATCAAAGATAACATTGATTCAGGCAACATTGAAATTCCATATATCAAGAGTGCAAATGAACTTGTTGATATGATAACTCATGCAGTAGCCAGTAGTTCTTTTCATGAATCGCTATCCAAGTTGGGCATGTGTGATATCTTTGCACGAAATTGAGGGGAAGAGTTGAATGTAGAATTATATGTACCAAATTGATAGTTTATTATTACTAGGGACTTAAGTGTACATAGTTGATAGATGATTATTGTCCATTGTATATACACTCTTTTGTCATAGAATGAAAGATAATTAACCTTCTTGCAAACAACTTGCTTCAAGGCCTGTTGGTGTGCACTGAATTTTCTTCCTCATTAACTACACAAGGTGTGAGTCCAGAAAGCAATCAAGTTACAAATACCCAATTCGTAAATAGCTCGCTGCCCAACGAGAAAAATACACATCTATGTTTCTTACAGTCCCACTTTGGAACTAGTTCAATGCCCCCAAGAAAATTAATATTTTCTTTGTTACTTCCAGTAGAGGATTTTACCTGGTTCGCATTATTTGTTATGAATTTTGGCAGCTGTTAATACCATATTCAAGTATTCTATTGTAAGGGGGAAAAGTGAAGGGGAAGAGGGGAAGGGGAAAAGGGTAGGGAAAAAGGTTTGGCCCCTCCTTTGGGTTCTTCCTCCAAAAAATAGTTCTTTTTTTTTTTTAACCCCTTCAAACTATTTGGTTTTTTTTTTTTGGGGGGGGAGGGGGGGTGGGGCAAAAGTTGGGCTTTTCTTGGATTTCGCCACTCTAGGCATGCTCTTATGTGCCTATTTTACATATTAACAGTCTTTTGACCTTTTTTGGTTAACCATGAGAATTACATCCAATAGTGTCCAGACACTTACACATGGTAAACATGTCGACACATTATTATTCAATGAAGTAGGACACAAATGCAAAAAAGAGACATAGATTTAACTGTTGTAGAATGTAAAATCTATATATTATTACTTTCATTTTTGTGCTTTGTCACATAGGACGGGTCACATGTGTACTGAATATTTGCTCAATGAATTTCCTCAAACCATCTCACAAGCATTCAATGCATCTACACGAAAGACAGAGCTTTCTTAGAGATGTCTGTGCATCATAGATCACCATATGACTCACAAAGCATATAGTCCCAAATACTTGATAGCACCTTCTTAACATTGATTACAACCTAACTATTCAAGCAAATATATGATAAAAATAAAACATATTAAAATATGTATATAATTCTATCTAAAGGTAGCTGTAAGGACTGTTAACCTACAACACAAATCTTTTGCATGTATATTTACTCCCAAATTCCATAATGCTTTTCTCGGTTTCAAAGTAGACTATAATTTTGGGACGTCATGGAATACGAACATAAAAAAAATTAGCACAGACAAAAAAAAACACAAATTTATAAAACCAAAGCAATAAATACTAGCACAAAATGTTTGCTTATATGGAGTTCAGTCCAAACGAGGAAGCTTAGGAGTTAGGATATTAGAAAATATGCACCAAAACCTGGTTTGTCGTCAGCAGCGGTTGTCCTTCAATTCGCTTGAGCCGAAACTTATAGACTGTGAACCCAGAATAACCCTTTTCAGCCCAGTATTTAATGACCTGCGATAAAAATAAAATTAACACCTTAATCTGACCAGATATCTACAAGATTAAAGACAGGCCGTTACCACACTAGACACAAAAAGAATTACCCTAAAAATA
>CAVNYN010204425.1:0-11579 GCA_963692815.1 Nyctanthes arbor-tristis
CATTTTAAGTAAAGTAAAAATTCAGTGACATTTGATACGGATTAATGTTGTCATAATTTTTGCTTCTTTTTTCCTTAGTGACAACGGAAACAAAAAAATATCTCGGATTCCTTAGTGAGAACGAAACAAAAAAGTATCTCAGATAATTGATAAAATAAAAGAGATTCATATAATTCACCTTGACAATAAATTTTGATAGCACAATTCAGACTGTCGAGTGAGCCAGCAAAAATATTAAAAGATAATGTAGTCAATTGGATTGAGCTCATATAGAAAAATGTAAAACAATATTCAAATGGTACCACTCATTTTATTCATATATGTATTTATGTATGATTTCATTGTAGCATTGTAAAAGAAAATAGTATCATATTTTATACTGTACATGTGCATACTTTAGATAAAAAGTTGAAAATGAAAATAAAATATAACTATCACTAAATACAACAAACAAAGTCTCTTAAAAGACGGGATGCCAAGATACAAAAAAATATCATACAACACTAATGTCATTACCAATGATGGAATCGAAAAAAGTCTCACTCATGCGTTGCACAGATACGTGCCATCGGATTTGTATTACAAAATCAGTAAATATAAAATTTTAATTTAGTATTTGACACATTAAATTAATATTTTATTAATAACATATTAATAATAGTCTTTTTTGTACTTGATTAATGTTTTACTATATTTTATTTTGAAATCACCTAACTTATTTAAGATTATTAGTTAAAAGTCTAATAAAATGTATCAGGCATGTACATACCATATTCAATCGATATCCATTTAGATAAAAATTCTCATACTTATATAAAAAGTACTTTAGACATACTCCTTTTAACTGGATAATACCTTATTCCTCTACATACCCTTTTAACTGTATGAGGCTTCGTTTTATATTGTGCAAATACCTATTATATCACATTGTAATTTTAGTCTAGCAAATTACAGATGAAATCCTCAAAAAAGTAACATGATTTTATAATGACAATCGTTAAACTTATAGTGTACATTCTTATCAAAATTGACATTTAAGTTTGTTTTTTAAACCTCGTGTCATAAATAAAGTATAATATACCAGTTGCATTACTTAGAATTACGAACTGATATGTGAATCACAAATCACCACTGGATATTTTTAGTAAAATGTCTGGGTATTGAGCATAAATTTGGTTGCACAACTGAGTCTATAATTTTAGGTCCTATCCGAGCATGTCGTTCAAGTTCACATGTCCAACCTATATGAGATGGTAATAATTAGCGATCAAATGATCGAATCACAATCAACTATAGCAACTATGAGTCTAGCATCTCACATGTGCGTTGTAGGGTAAGACTAATCCTAAAAAAAAAATCAATAATAATGTACAATAAAATATTGAACAAATAAATGTCATTAGATTTTCATAACAAAGCAGTAAATATATATTTTTGTTTTAGTATTTGACATGTTAAATTAATATCTTATTAATAATATATTAATAGTTATATGTTTATGTAATCGATTAATGCTTTACTATATTTTACGTTTATATCATCTAACTTATTCAATATTATTAGTTAACAGTCTAGTAATACGTATGAGTATGTACATACCCGTATTCACTCGATACCCATTCACATAAAAATTTTCATACCCATAGAAAAGTACCCCTCCCGACATACCATTTTAACCAAATAATACCTTGTTTTCTCACATGCATTTTTAATTGGGTGATATTTCATTTCATTTTATATAAATACCCATATATAATATCACGTTGTTATTTTAGTCTAACAAATAAGAAATATAATCATTAAAAAAGTAGCGCATATATATAAGCAAATTAGTCTCGGTCCCGCTAAAAAGTCTATTAATAAGGTCTTTTTCGATATTTTATTTCCTATTGCGGTAACTCATGTGGTATTCTTCATTTTTTTAATTTTTTATATTTTTATTCTCTTTTACCCTATCCATCCAATTTTTTGAAATAAGATTCACTATTTAATTTAATAGCTAACACATATTTATCGTCATTTAGTTGTTTAAATTATGGATAAATTTAATTATGCAATGATAGATAAATGTCTATATCATAAAAATATTTGTAGCTTATAATTTTTTATTAAAATCTGTAGTTTATAATTGATAAAACAATGAAAATTAACTAATATGAATAAAAAAACTTAAAGGATAACCCGTGTTCGTCAAATAATAATAAAGCAAAAGAAATAAATATGAATGAGGAACTTAGTTTATAACCCATGTTCATCGGATAATAAGTTTCTTTTTAGAACTTTTATTTTTGTCTTAATTAAACTGAATATTTAATTAATTAAATATATATACATATATCACTAGTTTAAATTAATTAAAAATTAAAATTATAATTTTTTCTCAATAATTTCCGTTATAAATGTTAATAATTATGACTATTTTTATTTAAAGGGATAAAAGTTTTACACACTACAATTTATTCATTTCTTAACTATAGGCTAAAAACAAAGCATGATTTTTGTAAGACTTTTTGAATCTCCAGAAGATAAACTTGAAGATAGAAATACAAAATAATATTCTTCTTCTTAATTAGGCTAATCAATATTAGAGGTAGTTAATTAATATTCTAATAAAAGAGAAAGAAAAATATTCACATTTATGTTTATTCAGAAATCCAACCGGATCGAAGAATGCAATTTGTCAATTCTACTTTTCGTGTGAAATCTATATATATATATATATATTAATTTATTAATTCTTTATTTCTTCTATAAATCCAATTTCATAGGTTTCTGAATTTAGAAACGTTGCGGACAAAATGACCTAAAACGTTGTAGAAAAACTGACTTATTAATTAGGGTAATAGCTTGTGGCAATTTATTTTTGTATAAAACAAAGGAAATTTTTATTTTTGATTTTTATAACTTTTATTATAAAAATTAAAATAGATTGATTAAGGTTTTTCTGGTACAAGTAGGGGAAAGAAGATAGGAGGGGAGAAATATTTATAATTATTAAGAATGAGATGATTATTTGTGTCATTTTATTTTAATTATTTTCGTATATTTGAAAAATTGGTGAGATTTATAAAAAAAGTAGTGTCAATATAATTAACCTTTAAGTATATATGTGGTTAATAATAATATTTTCTTTAAGTGAAAATATGCGAGAATAGTAATATATAAATGACAATTATTAACAAATAAAAGAGTTGGTGTAATGGTTTAAAAACATGTTACTCTTAACATGTATGTCTCAGGTTCAATCATTCACTATTACATTTCTAACAATTTTTTTATTAAAAGCAACATCCGGTGTTGTATGACATTATAAGAAATTGTGCCAGATAGAGTTTTAGGTGAGAAAGATTTTCTAATTGTGCCAGATGAAATTGTGATTGAGCCAGACAAACTGTCATTTAGTATATATAGATATTAAATTAAATGATTAAAAGGAAAAATATAACAGTAAGGAAAAATATAACAATAAGAAAGAGTATAATAAATAAACTACTAATTTTTTTTATTAATACTTATTTTTTATTTCCTTTGAAAACAATAAAACCCGATAATATAATCTATATTAGTTTAACACTCGTGCGTTTTATGGACATATTCTGCTGAGAAAGTAAAATATAATAATATATGGGAGAACATAAAATCACGAAATTATACAATCGGACATAGTAAAATTGATTAAAATGTAATATGTAAATAGAGTTCAGTTTTGAAATAAAAATATTAAATTAATATATAGATAGAGTCCCAAAATAAAAATATTAAATATAATATATAGTTAGAGTTCTGAAATAAAAATATTAAATTAATATGTAGATAGAGTCTCAAAATAAAAATATTAAATTAATTTATTAAAAGGAAAAACATAACAATAAGAAAAAGTATAATAAATTAACCTATAATTTTTTTATTAATTCTTATTTTTTATTTCCTTTAAAAACAATAAAACCCGATAGTAATTATCTATATTAGTTTCATACCCGTACATTTACGGACTACTGTGCTTAATATTCGTGCTTTTCATGGATATATTATGCTGAGAAAGTAAAATATAATATATTAGGAAAATATAAAATCATGAAATTATACAATAGTAAATGATTAAAATGTAATATGTAGATAGAGTTCTGAAATAAAAATATTAAATTAATATATAAATAAAGTCCCAAAATAAAAGTATCAAATGTAACATATAGATAGAGTTCTGAAATAAAAATATTAAATTAATATATAGATAGAGTTTAATAAAAGTATTAAATTAATTGATTAAAAGGAAAAATATAACAATAAAGAAAATATAATAATAATAGAATAATGACATCATTAATTGGTTTTTTAAAAGAGCCAGACAATAAGTGAGAAAATCATTTTTAATTGAGCTCACAATCAAATTGAGCCAGATGAACTGTTGATTAATATATATATATATATATATAGATTATCAAATTTCGCGAGGATGTTTGCACATTTTTATTTCTCGACATGGACTGTTAACTAGCGTAGAGGCCTTTTCTTAATTGGGCCGTTAGCCCTGACAGATGTGTTCTTTCTTTTTAAAGGAAGCCCTGACAGATGTTTTTGAGTATTTATTTATATTTGATCTTGCAAGCATTGATTAATAAATGTGTGCTTCATTGATGCTAGACCTGAACAAATTCCACGAAATACATTACTGTCTACCCTTAATTCATTATCGTCTAATTTTTTTTTTAAGATTATATATCGATTATTTATTAGACTAAAATATCAAGGATATTATGGGTGCTTACGGAGAATAAAATATCAATATAGTAAAATAAAAAAAGATGGTAAAATATCAATGTAAGTGGATTGTGATATGCATGATTTAACGTGTGGCCCAGCTCCATTATAAAGTAAATGTATAGGCCATGTTTATAATCGAATTATATTCTCAATTTAGATGTAACCAACTATGATAGTTATTTATTTATTTATTATTATTATTTTGTCTTTTTTTTTTTTTGGTTCTAAAAATGGTCAAATATTAAACACCAAAATGGTTTAAATTATGGAAGAATGTTGATAGGCAATATAATATGTTTAGGATAAATTAATTAGTTGCAGATTAATTTAATATATGGTAATTATATTGACACCACGATTTTTTATAATCACACTACATTTCTAATTGCATTATACATCTTTAGCTTTTCTTAATTATTGTATTTACCCTGTTAACTTTTTTCATCATATTTTTATTCTTAACCTTCTATTAATTGGAATATTCCATATTCAATAAAGGTTTTCATCAAAAAATTTGTTCAAAAAGTCGCTAAATAATTTAAATAAGTAAAAAATGGCAAATGATTAGGTGCAAACTAATTATTCTTTTCATCGTTTAGAGTCCCATGCTAAAGAAATTGGACGGAAATTATTATTTGAGGAAAGAAATATTATTTGATAAAAAAGTTACTAAAAAAGATGGATAAAAACTTATAGGAGTTTAAATGGAAAAACAAATAAAGTTGATGTACCATTTATGTAAATAAAATGTGGCGTATTTATAGAAAAGTGTAGTGTCAATATATTTTGCATTTAATATATTTATCTACATGGTAATTTTAACTTTCTTGAATTTTATTTTGTTCCTAAGCTATTGGTAGTTTTTTTTTTTAATTTCTTAATTAAAAATTGTTTAACTAATTAACCCATAGAGAGCATCCATTATTTTTGAGTATGGATTATCGACAAGTACCAATTGAGCAAACTTAAATTTATATATTTTATTTTAAAATTATTAATTATTAATATTAGTTTTTCGTATTAACGTTACTTCAGAGAATATGTGATAAATAATTAACCTTGGAAAGCAAAAAAGAGAAATTGAATTTATTATTATCTTCAGTCTCTATCAATTCACTTTTTTTCTGTCTTTATTTAGAAATAAGAAATGTAAATATGGGGAGGAACCTACTGCAAATGATATTTGAGATCACATGTTTGACTCCAACCAAATATATGTATAAGTTAATTATGTGGGTTTGGCCAATTTTATGTTGGCTAGTTTATTTGATTGTAAGGATATAATTCCACTAATTATGATGATAAAAATTGTATTGTACTTGTATTTAAAAAAAATGCAATCAAATTAAAATACTATAAGTTGAATTGAGGTTCAAGCTCTGAACAGGAGTCCTTTTTTATAATCGAAAATGCAAGTTATTGTAATTCAGAGAAATGTATGAAGTATCATGGCGTGAAAATAATAAAATTAAATTTTTTTGAAAAGGAATTTTCATTCATTTAGCGAATTACGCCCTCTTTTCAAACCCAATCTGAGATAAAAAGAGGTATGCAATCAGTTCAGAATAAATCATATGTCATACTAGATGCCACTACTAGAGAAATTGAAATAAAAATCCACGTTACACGTCGGTTTTTGTAATAAACGACGCCTATACAAGATGCGGTGGCAATTTTGAAATTAAACTTTAAGGCATACACGTCGGTTCCGCTTAATAAGATCTCGTCGGTTTCGAATAGAAACCAACGCCCATAACACTTATATTTCTCGTATTTTCTGCTCATTTCTGCCGAAACTTTTTGCCCATTTAGCGATTCATTTCTGCCGAAAACTTTCTGCTTCCAAATCCCATTGATCTCCCTCCGGTCACTTCCACCCAAAGATTACCTTATTGAGGGGCGGCAGTTGGCGGTCGACGGCGGCAGGAGGCGTCGCAGCGTGGTGCTGTGGTGTTGTATTTTCGCCATTTCGAGCTTCTATCCGAATTTGGTGATTTATCATCCATTTTTTCGTAGCATTTTGAAGGTAAGTATTCTCTTTTTGTAATTTAATTTGCAATGTTGTGGGTATTTGTTTACAATTTGAGAAATAAATTTTTTTAGTTTGTACATATTTAGTAAATATAGATTTGTTGATTTTTGTGGATTTTTTGAATTTCTGGGACATTATTTGTTGAACATATGTGTTCACATTGTTGTGAGTTCACATGATTTAGTTAGATTGTATGAATTTTTGGCGTTTTTATAGAGGTGGAAATTATTGCACACCATGTGTTCGATAAAATGCCTAACAAATATAAACTTATAATTCATGCATTGGCTCGAGATATGGATAAGTAAATGTGTGATGTTAGTGTGTATGTCGAAAAGTGTTGATAGCTAAATAAATTACATAATGTAAATAATATGCAATTAAGTATTATTATTAATAAATTACATAATGTAAAAAACATGTTAATTACATAATGTAAATTATATGTAAATAAATTATATAATGTAGATAACATGTTATATATTTACATAATGTAAATATAGATAAATAAATTAAGAAAATTACATAATATAAAAAGTTCTTTGATTTGGTTTATTATGTAAATAACATGTAATTAAGTGGATGAATTACTTTAAAAAATCAAATAAAGAAAAATTATTTTTTAAAATTTATGATACAAATGATCAATACGTAATTAACAAATAATATTGAGTTTCAAATAAATAATGAAAATCAAATAATACAAAAATTCCAAAATGGAGAACGTTATAAAAATAAGCTTTGAATTAACATGCTAAATAATTTAAGAAATTCGAATAATGAAAAATTTTGTTCATTATAATTCTAAGTTGATTTTGTTTGGCAAATATGAATTTTATTGGTTCTAGTGAATGTATGTAACATGGTAGAACTAAATATGTAAGTAACATGATAAATATATAACTTAAGAAAATCTAATTGAAAAAAATTGCTTGATTAATTTTGTTATGCAAATGAATAAGTAAAAACAAATAATATTGGTGTACAAATAAATGTTGAAAATAAATAACTCATGTATTGGTCATCTCAACAGGTCGTGAGACCAATCTCATGTGGAAATCAATTAAGGTATAAAAAGTATTATCTACATGTTACAATAACTATATATTGAAGTTTCAAATTTTAGTGGTTTAATTGCTAATATTAATTTTCAAGTTGGAAATTTTAGTGTGCTCAGCAACCAGGATCCAACGAGTGTGGCTATTGTGTAACTAAAAATATGTACGATATAGTCACACAATGTTCTGATAGTTCGAAATATCTTGAGAAGGTATAAATATTTATTGAAAACTAAGAGTTTTTTAAAGTTTCATGTATATATTTTATTATTAAGAAAGTAATTATATTTCTTTTTGTTTATTGTAGGCATACAATGTTGAATCGTATGATCAAGTAAAGATAGACGAGATTCGAGATATGTGGGCCAAGTACTTTATCAACTATTGTGTATAATCTTTTGTCTTATTTGTTTTGAAATATGGATTACCTATGCATTATACATTTTCATGCAAAGATGTACATTTCAAGAGTTTGCTAGTGAACATTATTCCAACGGTTCATTAATGACATAATGTTTTTGCATAATTTATAACTTACCTTTGACCTTGTTGTTGAATGTAGTTAGACTAATTAGATTGTGATGATTTGGGTGGAAATATAGTAGTTATAATGTGCGGAGTATTTGATTTATAGTTGTCTAAATTAATTTATTCAATTTCTAGACAATGTGGTTGTAAGTGTTTCCATTTTTTGTAGTTAGATTATTTGCATGTGTTGGTTCTGTTTCTTATTGGCTTTGGATGATGTGTTTGGCTTTGAATGATGTGTTTGTTGTTGGATGCATCTTTCGTAGAGCTATAATAGCTTCTTATGATGCTGCATGCATGTTAGAAAAAAGAAAAAAAAATTAAGAGGCGTCGGTTGTTACATAAAAACCAACGCCTATATCAAACTTTAAAAAAAAATTAAAAATAGGTTTTAGGCGTCAGTTGTTGGTATATGACCGACGCCTAAACATAATTATAGGCTTCGGTTCTTATTTAAGAATCGACGCCTATAGTATATTTTTTAAGTTTATTTTTTTTTAAAATACTATACGCGTCGGTTGTTTATATACAACTGACGTTTTTTTTTTTGTACTTTAGGCATCGTCCAGAAACCGACGCATACAATAGAACAATTTGTGTCGCTGCTGCTAGCGTCGCCACTAGAACCGACGTGTGATGCCCATTAAAACTGACGCCTATTGTGGTTTTTTGTAGTAGTGTGCAAAAGAAGCTAAATTGTGGGCTATTTTATTCCTATCTTTAGGAATGTAACAGCACGAACCACACCCACTTCCCCTCATAAGCTCCTAAATATCGATAGTGACTGAAGTGTAGACAACCAGAGGATCCTCCCTATGAAGTTTATGCACCACCATCTTCGCGTCAGTCTCAATCTGAGCAATGTTTAAGTTTCGCTCCTTGCTCAGTTCTAAACTTTGCTAATGGCCAAAGCTTCCGCCATGAGAGAATCCATATTCCCCCTTCATCGGCACACAAAGGCTCCATGCACTACACCTTCCTTATCCCTCATGACTCATCCAAACCCTATCCACCCGCTCAAAGGTTTGATGGCCGCATCCGTGGAAAGTGTCAAGCCCTGCGATCTCCCAGCTGGATTGATGCAAACTTCATCAGCTCCTCGTTGTGGCTGTTCCAATTTCCTCTCATGTATCTTGGCATTCTAGTAGGATTCTAAAGAAATAAGTATAAATCTCTAATGTACTCCACCCCAAGGTTTCGTCCCTCATGCATGACTAGATTATGGCTCTTCCAAATACTCCACACGGCCATGCAGATGATTTCAATGGTAGCGACCGGGACTCCTTCCCAGATTTGCCATAAGAACTCCTTGAACCTCAGCTCTCCCCTAAGTCAGACTGCGCCTTTCACTACAACAGAATAGACAAAGAAAAGAGGGAATACACATCGGTTTGTTCAAAAAGTGACGCGCAAAGAAAAGACAGTGGCATTTTTGAAAATTCTGACAAACCAATACATGTCGGTTTCTTCTAGAAACCAACGTGTATTACACTCGCTAAACAATAGGTGTCGGTTCCTTGAGGAACCACCTATAGTACTAACTAGTGGCTTTATAAAATCCTCTATTTTAAAACCAGAGAAAAAGAATATATGGCTGGCTCTTCATCTCTCAAAACCCTCAAATCTCTTCATGTTTTCTCCATGAAAACTACTACTGCTTCTTCTTCTTCCTCCTTTAGCTCCATGAAAATGAAAACCCTACGCGAAACTTTCACTCTACTCGAAACATTATGGAATTCAATTATTTCTACGTCGACAAGTACTCACGAGTATGATGAAATAGAGGGGTCGACGGCAGAGCTTTTTGGGTATCTCTGATAGCTTGATGAGAAGCATACTGGAGGTGAAGAAAATCCAGCAACGAAATCGACCTGTGGAGCATTTCGTGTATTTTCCTTGGAGCCATTATTTCGTGTTTATTAAGTCGAAACTTGTTGAGCATTTTCTATTTTTCTTACACATCCAATTCATCGCACAGATAAAATTATAGGAGCACCTCATTCAGGAGAATAAGTTGTGTTTATTATTCTTGCTAGTAATTCTAGGACCCCAAAAAAGAGAGAATAGGCGTCGGTTATACGGTAACAACTGACGCCTATTTTTTATTTGATTTAATTTTTTTTAAATGGACTTTAGGCGTTGCCGCACAACCGACGCGTATACTTGTACAATGCGCATCGCTGATAAAGGCATCGCCGTAAAACCGACGTGTATTCATCAATACAACTGACGCCTATTGTGCTTTTCTATAGTAGTGTTTAACGTTATCCCAACAACCAAGCTCTCTCCACAATGTCTTAACCCAGTCACACTATACAAATACGTGTACCTCCGACTCAGAGGCTCCACATCGCGGACAACATATATTAGCCACTATTTGTCACCTTGCCAAGTTAAGGTTTGTTGGGATTGCACCTACCATTAGTCGCCAAACAAAGTGTTTTGCGAGCGGAGAATGTTCAAATTCAAGATTCTCTTCCAATCTCGCGCCTCTACCGAACTGCCTTCGTTACCTCATTGTCGCTGAAATTGGCGCAACAAATGATATCTGATATGGACAGAAAAATCACCATGTTTTGTGCCATCCCAAACCAGCATGTCCTCAAGAAGCCTATTGCCCAACGGAATGGAAAAAATTCTGTGCTGATCGACTGGCCAAAACCGCTCCGCATCCCATTCCTTCTGCTCTGTGATTAAATCCACAACCCATTCGATCCCATTGACTCTTGGCGTAATAGGTTTGCACAAGGGCCCTTCTGCGAACCATGGGTCATCCCAAATATTAATATTAATGCTCGTACCAACTCTCCACCTCGTTCCCTAATGGATCGCTTCTATTTCCCACAATAAACTTTGCCACACATAAGAGGGTCCATTTTTCCACCCGGCCTTCATAACGTTAGAATTGTTGGATTTATTGTCAAAAATAATCCAAAGTTGAAAAGGAAAAGGAAAAGGAAAAAAGAAGAGTTCTTGGAGGAAAAGGAATTCAAATCCTAGAAGGAATTATCTTATCTTCCAAGTAAACAAAGCCTATAAATAGATGTGTTTTTCTCTTCTTTTATGTACAAGAGTGACTTGAGTCTTTGAGAGAAAAATTGGCGAGCTTAGCATATTGTGAGTTTTTCTTGTAACTCTTTGAGGTTTGTTCAAAGAGTAGAAATTTTAGGTGCTGTAGAGTTTGAGTATTTTTCTTGTAA
>CAVNYN010204426.1:0-27064 GCA_963692815.1 Nyctanthes arbor-tristis
GAAATTCTAACCGATGTTATTCCTCCATTTCTACTTCAAGATAAAAATGAATGAGCAGAAATGAGTGGTGGAGAAATGTGCATTACTTTGGAGCTCAGCAAAAATATGGTTGAGAATAGTTTGGCCAATTTCTGTTTTGAAATAGAAATACAAGAAATGAACCTAGTCTAGCAGGCATACCTGCAAGATCCTAGCCCTGGCTTCTTCAGTAGGATGTGGAAACTCAATTTTACGATCCAATCGACCAGATCTCATCAATGCAGGATCCAAGATATCAGCTCGATTGGTGGCTGCTATGACCTTGGCATTACATAAAATCCGAAAAGAATCTCAGAAGACCAAGCACAAAATAACTGAAATAGAAAAAAAAAAAAAAATATATATATATATATATTAACCATATCTTTTTTTTTATATCATATAAAAGCAACCTTAATACGATCATCACTGCTGAAACCATCAAGCTGGTTGAGCAACTCTAACATTGTCCGTTGCACCTCTCGGTCTCCACTTACTTCACTGTGGAAGTAAAAAATATTGTCAGGTATCAGCAATGCCAGTGTCAAGAGCACCCACATCACATCAACAACAGGAAGGGGAGACTCTTAAAAACCGGGTTAAAATGAAAGAGCACTAACCTGTCAAAACGCTTTGTACCAATAGCATCAATCTCATCAATGAAAATGATGCAAGGAGATTTTTCTTTTGCAAGTTGAAACGCATCACGAACCAGTTTTGCACCATCTCCAATAAACATCTAAGACCATTAAAAATGGATCATTTTGTAAGTCCGAATAAATAGAAAGTTAAAGAATGCATGGATGAGAGAGCATGATGAATTTATTGCAAATTCCAGAAAATACATCTTCAAGAGTAAGATCAATCACCACTGCTTGCAAAGAAACCAGAATCAGAAAAGATGAAGAACAATCTTAAAGTACCTGTACAAGTTGAGGTCCTGCCAGCTTAAGAAAAGTAGCATTCGTCTGTGCGGCACAAGCACGGGCCATCAGAGTTTTCCCTGTTCCGGGAGGACCATACAAAAGAACTCCCTTGGGTGGACGAACTCCTAACTTCTGGAATCTTTCTTTGTGTGTCATAGGCAATACAATTGCCTCAACCAATTCTTGAATCTGTAGCAATCCAATAAACATAAGATCGCAGCAAAAATTGATGAACTGAATGAGATTGAAAAGAAGCAAATGATACTATTAAGGAAAGTAACTTTCCTGTTTCTCCAGTCCACCAATGTCATTGTAGTCTTCTGTCGGTTTTTCATCAACCTCCATAGCCTTGACACGAGAATCATACTCAGATGGCAAAGTATCCAAGATCAAGTAACTGTCTTTGTTTACTCCAACCAGATCACCAGGCTTTAATTTGTCAGGATCGACAAGACCCACTACAGGCAGGAAAATTGTCTGCATTTGACATGGATAATATCAACCTTTGTTAAAATTATTATAGATCACATTAATTAAACTACATGATATTATCACCGGAAATACAATTAGTAGAGTATTTCTTGGTAAACATATCACTTTCAAGTGTAGAAGCTTAAGACCAGGAAAGAAACTTGATTTCGTTCACTGATACCGTGATTTTCTCTTCAGCAGTAAAAATGCATGTTCATTTAAAACTACTAATAGTTGATAACTATGGTGCATATGCCTAGCCAGTCAATTTAAAAGTATCAAAAATCATGCAACCACATCACGAAGAACACGTCGAATACAAACTAGAAGGAGATGAATGTTGGAGTAAAAAATGTTGAATGGGAGAAAGGTTAAAGAAACAAAAATACAGATGCTTACGCTCTCCCACACAGAAAGAGACGCATGCACCCAGGATAATTTACCTGACGTGTGGATGTTTTTAGTACCACACATTTACCCTTCCTTTGCGAGTCAAGATCAATATTTGCACCATCTTCTTCAGCTTCGTCCTCTGGGTTCATTTCCAAAATCTGATGACGACAGAAAACAAAATGAGTACTAATCACATTAGATCTTCATCATTCAATACATCACATTAGTTCCCAAATTCCATTAACTCAATTGCATGTTTCTTATTAAAGTAATCATTTCTTATTAAAGTAATCAACTGGATAGTAGATACTCCAACAGCCATTTAGCCTGTGCAGGAAGAACACCATAGCAAACTCCTGGAAAATGGCAAGTGATTATGAGCTTGTTCTCTAGAGCTTTATGGAAAACTAGAAATTTATCAAATCAATATCAACCACCTATTTCCCATCCCCTTCACACTTCCCGCTAATCTTTCTTTACATTCCCATCAAACATTCGCCTATCTCTTTTACATAAATCTCTAGAGAACAAGCTATATATGTGGCCTAAATTTTTATTTAAATGTATGCATGCAAGATCAGATAACCGTAAATAATAATTGGGAAAGGAATTACATTTGATCATTCAAAATGAGAGCAATGCAGCAAACCCACTAATTTAGTTTCTATGAGTTACTAAAATCTGCTCACCTAAATCTATGTCAATGGGAAATCCAAGTATTTCAGCCATTACAAAACAATCCATGTGAGATTACCAATGTGGTTTATTACAATCATGCACAAAGTAAAGAATAAAACCAATTACTACTATTACTCAAATCCTAATACGACCAATTGCCAAAACAATCTAATTTGAATTAAAAGATAATATGTGAGTATGAAACTCCTAAAATGCTATACTACTAAAACCAAAATCCTAATAACAATTATACAAGTTCTCAAGCAAGCTGCACGAGTTAAGTCATGAAGAGTTCCTTAAGACACCTTTCATATTCCTTGGATAGTCAACACCACTTGTCACCAACACTAATCTTATAGAAAGATATTGCAATCTACATTGTAATATCCCATAAGTTTTATAAAAAATGTAGATATGAGAAGACATCATCTAGAACTAGAAAAATAAGAAAGAAAAAATGAACCTACACCCTGATGCACCAGGTAGCTGTTCCCTAAACTACAGGTGACCGAATATCCTTAAACTTATTCAGTAGACAGAAACTCAATGTCCATAGCAATCATATAAGATTCTAGCATTTCCTAAGACAAGATGATAACTTTTTAGTTTTACAAGTTCCCAGTGAGACTTTCAGCAGAACAAACCAAAAAGATTCTAATTTGTTCCTCCAATTCTTATCAGAAAGAATAGCTTTAACATTAATCATAGCATACAGGGCTGCACTAGACCTGTGCACAAACTTTTAAGGCAAATATGGTTTAAAGAATAGCATGAGTATAATTCACCAGAAAAATCACTTTCTGACTTTTTTTAAAGTTGTAACCTTTGATTGGTTTTGTCAGTTTCTTTTGTTTTAGAGTTTTACATCAACTGGTCACAAATTTATGCTTTTCATTGTGTCATTTTACTATGCAACCTTTTTCCATTAAACTACAAGATAATACAAACAAATAGTAAGAAATCACTGACTCCAAATAGGAACACCCCAATGTCAAAGTATTCTGACAAAATCATATTGACGCACCTAATTCCCATTTTATGTAGTAATTAGGAATTCCTCTCCATGAACCTGGTTACAACCTAAACCCTGCATAAACTCATTGAACATCCCAGGAAACCTTTTCCCCACCCATTTTCTTTCCTAAGTCATAACTAAGAGCATCGTCAAACATAAATCCCATAAAGTATTCTAAATACCACACATCTCAATTCACTTGAGACATTCCATCAATTCAGTATACCACAACGAGAAAAATAAAAGTTCCCAAATTGAGCATCCCGATGATTAAAAAGAGCACCAAAGCATCAACAAATTTGGCAAAAAATTATAACCCTATTGGCTCAGCTACCTCAACAATGTTGCCGACCAAGTAAGGAAGCTGCTTGTTAAGCTTTATTTTCTCTTGATTCTCCTTTATCTTCTCCTTCAACGAATCCAAATCCAGATTCGTTCTCTGTAACTCTTCCTACAGAAATAAAAAGTATGTCATGTAACAAGTCAAACTTATCATCTAATTCTTGTGCAGGAAGAGGCAGAAATACAGAAAAACCTTGAGGATTCGGATTTCGTTGTCAAGAAGGCGAGAGGCCCGAACAATGTCGTCAGTGGACATAGACGAGAGCTGGTCATCCTCAAAGTTGCTGTCTTCTACCATCGGCGTCGCCATCGTCGATCGAATCCGCTGGAACGTGCGTTTGTAGATAGAGAATTAGAAAGGAGTGGGGAGAAGATGTGGAGAAAAAAGGGAATCTTTATGCCCTAATATACAAGAGCCTGGTATGGGGCTTCGTGTTGATGAAGAAAGCTTAGCGCCCCCGAAAAAACAAAAAACCCAAAAATAAAAAAAAAAAAGGGAAAAAAGGAAGATTTACACAATGTTTGGTAAGAATTTAAAAATCACTTTAATTTATCAATCAATTTAAATTTTAAATTTTAGACACATAATAACACTATATTTAACCACATATTTAATATGATGTGAACTTTCACATCATTTTAATCATTACCTCCACATGACACAATTAAATCTCGATACCTATACAAGATTTAAATTTTAAATCTATTTAAAAACTCACAGTTTTATAATTAAACAAAACAATTTTGTTTTTGAAAGAATCTTATTTATTTAGAGAACTCGATTATTCAAGTTTAACTAGACTATTATATCGGTGCGTTGTACGGGTAGGAGAATGTTACTATTTAAAAAAAAATATATTATAAAATTTCATTTAGGGTTTGTTTGAAACTCTTTAAAGTTTTAATTTATAAAATGAATTTATAAAGAGTTGAAATATGTGGAGGAGATTTAATTGAAAGTTGAAATGTATGGTGATTATTGAGTAGTTGTCAAATCAACATTCAAATTATGATAGGTAAATTTATAAAGAGAAAATTTAAAAAGGATCAAACAAGGCCTTAATGTGATATGTGAATGAAAACTCATAAATGCAATGTCGACCATGAATGTTACTATATAAAAAATATATTATAAAATTTCATTTAATATGGTACACGAATGAAAACGTATGAATGCAATTTCAACCATGAATGATTGATGACTAAAAAAATCATTTGTTTCTAGTGGTGTAAATAGTTCCAATTATCTTTCATTTTATTGTAAATTTGACTCGACATATCAGTTTAAATGATTATACGTTTCATGCAAGCTGCAGAGTAGTCAAATGGCAGTGATCAATGGTCATATATTTGTATGAAGAAAAATAATGCATGAGTCTCAACCGTTACATATCCGAATACTTAAGCCTTCATTCAAATTTCATTAAATTGGGAGATCGTGCCTTAAACCACTAAACACGATCAACGTTTCGCGATGATTACTTGGAACATCAATCTTCAACTTTAATTGGGAACGCTAACTCTTACATCCACTTACTACTTTTGTCAACAAACTTTTTAAATTTGGGTTGCACGGGCAATACAAAATAATAATAATAATAATAATAATAATAATAATAATGGTTAATATGTAAGATTAAATAACGTATGATTAATCACTTGTCAACCGCAATACTTTGTTATCTTGTTGTGGATTAATATTTGTTATATTAAATTGGATATGAAATGTAATTATGTGACATCAGAAGATAAAGTATTTTATTTTATTTATATATATTATGACAGACATTTTATAAATTTTAAAATGTTAATTATAAACTATTTATCAGAAACTATTTTATTTATTTTTGGACAAATATATTAGAACATCTCGAAATATGTAAATGACATCTATATGATAATAAAAGATTGTTAAGTGATCACAAAATAACTAATCAGCATTTGGTATAAATCAGTCCAATTTTTTAAAAAAAGGTTTCAAAATAAGTGGTTATAATAAAATAATAAATGCACTTATCTAAAATAAACTAATTCTATTTGGCAAATGATAACTGTAAGAATTACTTAAATTATCTCCAGCTTGAAGATTGAATTTGAACTACTCAAACTATAGTGTTATATTTCAACGAATTAAAATCTTTAGTAAATAAAATAACTAAAGAGAAAACAAAAGAATTATAAAATACGACATAGGATATTAATCCAGGTAAAAATAGCCAAAACAGGGAGCCTTTCCAATCTCAAACATTCTTCCTATCCAAAAAATTGAATCTCATCCGTCGATCATGAAGCCAAATTATCACAAATCCCACATAAAGAATCTTGAAGATAGAAGAAGATAAAGGAAAATTGAAATTGGAACAATAAAATTTAATTAACAATAAAATCTAATCAAATCAATTTAAATCGGAACAAAAAAGATATAGACAACCGCAACCGAAATGAATCCAAAAAGTCTAAAATCTCCCAAAAAAAAAAAAAGGTTTTGCCCAGAAAATTACGGTACAACTCTACTGCACACTAATTTTCTTATATATCAAGTTTTAATCCGGAGACACCGGTGTATGTGGTACATCCTCCTCTATTAATTTATATAGGCCCACATGTGAATTTATGAAGTTAGTAGAGAGGAATGTGCTACATACACAGGGTGTCTCCATAATAGAGACACTCGGTGTCTTCGGATTAAAATTGGCAGAAAACGTCCTTTGGGGAAGATGGCATCAATTTGATAATAAAAAATAAAGATGGGAAACCTTCAATGTTTCATATTTTTACAAAAAAAGTTGAGTTTTAAATATATTTGCCGAAACATAATATATACTAATTACATTGTTCAGACCTGATACTTGTATCTCTGATTCCTGGATTCCCATATATTTCTCTGAATGAAACCATCTCAAAAAATCTGTGTACAATTATCAATACAATGCACACTATTGAGGAAGACTGAGATTTACTTAAAGCTTCCAATAAATCCCGATCCGATGCAAGAAACCAGCAACAATCCCCCAGAACAATATTTCTGCAAAGATGACATAAAGTAGAATTCCCACTTTTCTTGAGTGCCAAACGTCGATGAAAATATGCTTCTGGATCCAATGTATCTGGCAAGATTGTTTCCAGACGACTGAGAAATCGATGCAAAGAAAATGCACGCTTTCATATGTGCATCAGAAGAGAGACAGAAAAAAAAAAGTCAAAAAATTCTGGCATATTGCTGATGTTAGACTAGCTGAGAAGTCAGGATTAAATATGTTGCTTATTACTGGTTATGTGTGTTCAGAAATGCGGCCACCACGGCTTTCAATTAATAGTAAACTATAACTTTACATAAACCAGGCAGTAAAAGATATTAAAAATATGAAAGAAAATCCTTTTAAAAGTGAAAAATACATATGATCAGATGAAAATGCTTAATAACTTGAAAATTTACCAGTGTATTATGGGGATTATCATAATACCACCCATTGATGAATCCTGCAAAGATACCTTCAGCTGCCATTACATAAACAAGCATAGCGTTCTTACCGATCCATTCCAATGGCAGAAACAGGTATCTCAAATTCCAAATATCAACCTGCCAAAGAAAGAGGTGATCTTTATCAGATGTTTCTGTAGCAGCATCAATATATGAAGATTTTAACATAGAATTTCAGAAGTAGAAAGTGTACCAGAATGTAAAAACCCGAGAATGCTAAAGCTGCTGCTCCAGATGTTACAGAAACATAGCTAAAAGTGTAGAGCTGCTTATTTAAAGGCATAGCTGCAATTACACAAATGAGATGAGGAAAATGTAAATGGCATAAACCAATAGAGAATATTGCAGTATTTTGAAAACTCACCATCTGTAAAATGAAGGGTAATCCCTAAAATCAGAAGACCAAGACCTGGGACAATCCAGTGTCGAAGTCGAGTTGAATGATCCTAAAATCATAAATTACATGAAACGTCAGTAAGATCGCCATAAATTTGTCAAAACTACAATTGTGGACCAGCTTAAAACAAACCTTCATGTGTATGAGAACGTGTCCGAAATGAACTCCAATGATGGTGGAGAGAATGGCAGAAACTGAGCTGCGGTAGAAAAAGAAAAAGAAATCGTGAAGCAGCAAAGAAGACACACAAAAAGATCCTCCTTCTTGGTGGTGTATTGTAGTAAAACAGAAAACATCATTTGATATGTAATCTGTTAAAACAAACTTTAATATCAATATTGGTATTTCTCGTCCAAATACAAGCGCACCTCAGAATCCCTTCGGGTTCAAAAGGTGCATAGCACCATGCTGGAGCGTCACTCCGAAGGGGCCCCTCATGAGGGGAATTCTTAGTGCACGCCTGCAAGATTTTAGACCATGTAACGAATTGACAGTTCCCCAACAGAAAAGCAACAAAATCAAATAAATTTATAAGAAAGCAAGAAGATAAACACATAACAGAACTACTCACTTTGGATCTCTTCCAAGCAGGATGTTGATACATATGGTTAATTCCGAGGACTTCTCTATCTACGTAACCTACTGCGTTACAAGGAGGATCTAGTTTTCCTCTCACATTGCAAACCACCTGAAAATGACAAGTTGCTTTCCCTTATGAGTACTACTATCTGTAGGTAATTATTCAGGCAACCTTTTACAAAATGGGGTAAATTTACTGTCTTATACTTAAGTTATTTTTCCCCAATTACACAATACACGGGGTAAGATTTTGAATTTACCCCCAGTTTGTAAAAGATTACCTAAATAATTACCTACAAATAGTCTTTCCCTTCCCTTATTTTAGAGGTCAGACAGGATAGACGAAATTCATCTTTAATGACCAAAAGCTTGAGCATGAAATTCCTTTTAAATCAGAGAAGCGGTTATGCATGATCGAAAGACAGAGGCAAAAAAAAGGAATTCACATTAGCTTGATATCTGTTCGGGATATCCTTACAGTTAATCTTTTCCCAAAATCAGCACTATCAGTATTTTGCACAGTGAACTCCCAGTCAGGAACATGAGTACCATATAGTGTGGCCAAGTACACAATTAAAACACACACTCCAATAGCCCTGAAATTATAACAATATAGTGTGAACTCAACAGTAACCAAATGTTATCACCAAAACTCAGTGAGGATAAAAAGTAAACTCACCAATGCCAAAAATATAACTTGAATATAGAAAATCGCCTGGGCGATAGACCCTTTGCTTGGGCACTTCTTGTCAAAATTTCTACCAGCGCCACAACTAAATAAGCAAGAGCTATTCTCTGGGAACACAGAATAAGTTTCTAACGCGTTGAATGAATTATGACAAGTCTCCCTAGTCTACAAGGCAATGATCAGTATTACCTGGAGAATCCCACACCACCTAATCATTTTCATATCAACGCCGTATGTTAGTTTATCAGGAGCATGTGAATAACCTCCTATAAATTACAAAATTAAAACAGCATTGGATTATTATTTGTAGTTATGTGTCAATAAGGTCATGCAGGATATTATGCCCAAAAACTGACCTTGTAAAAGGAGACCCCAGAAGAGAAGTTTGAGAGTTCTTAAAATCACTTTTTTGACGGCCTTTCCCCTATCTTGTATTCTCTATTGGTAGAACACCCACGAATCAATGCATGAAGATAACAGGTTTGTGTTTCAACTTTCAAGTCAAGCACAGGACAAAAAAACTTAAAAAGTAAACCTTGAGAGCAAGTGCAATGGCCATCCCGACAATGAATAAGAAGAATGGCATCACAAAATCAGCGAGATTGCAGCCATTCCACGGTGCATGTCCAATCACAGGCCATTCTCCCCCAGCATCATCAACCAAGATCATTAACTGCAGTCCACAAACAATTCCGCATTGGGAAACCATAATTTTAGGATTATAAGGTAAAGATGAATGAGACAGAAACAATGGAAAGGATAAAAGAATTTCAATTTCGTTTATATCTGCATATTTCTAAGAAAATGAAACTTAGAGATAGCTATAAATGAGAATGAATAAAATTTAGACGAGCATACAATTGTAGAATATTCAGCACAGACGACAAAGGATCAACTAAAATATCCCCTCATTATCAGTGTGGTAAGAAAAGAGAAACTTGAGTATGGAGGTCAACTTCTGAAACTGCATTCGAGCTATCTTTCAAAAGGCTATGTGCATCTTGTTGGGAAATTTTGATACAAGTTGACAAAGCTGTAATGTTTGTCCAATGAAACAATGATCAACTTAAAAGTTACTATAAAGGCAAGGATCCATTGGTAACAGCACAAAGCAGACAAATGTTGGTAGAAATTGATCCAAAGTCCACGGAATATGAACCTGTGTTAGCATATATGCTTTGCTCTAGAACATGCTGAAATGTGAATGATTCCAGAACCAATTTCATATGGGCCATAATGCCTGCCCAACCAGGCTAAACAAAAAAATTTACTTTGAATTAAAATTTAGTCTAATGCTATTTTAAATTTGTGAACAATGAAGTGGACAATCTGCTTAGAGACAGTGCTGTTGTCACACACACACACACACACACACACACTCTCTCTCTCTCTTTAAGCATGTTAAAAAACTCACACTTTAACCACCACAACTACATGTTAAAGAACTCACAACTGAACCGCATATGCTATTTCACAGCTGAACCACATAAACAGCCCATTCAGATCAGCTAGTTCTGGGAAAAAATCACCTTTTTAAGCTGAACCGAACAGAAGCTAATGGCTAATCTATTTGAATTTAGTTTTCTGCCATATGTAAGCCAAGTTAATTGTTTTTTACCAAAAGCCTCCCTTGTGCAGAAATTTCACAAATTGGTGCTGAATAAGATATTCAACCACTTTCTTCAAACGCTTACAGTGACCTGTATATCAGTATATATCCAACTCTCTGAACATGCCACTTCAGTTGAGTTTGAAACTTGAAAGTATTAATTAGCTTTAACAATGTTGAATACTCCTTTGCCATTTCTAAACAAAAAGGTAGATTGGACAAAAGATTAAAGAAATTGATGTCCTTCCTCTTCACCTACCCCATAAAAACAAGACCTTCTGTGAAAATTCCTCAGTATAACACGAGCAAAAAGCAGTAACTTTTAACTACAAAAATATTCGCCTTTTCCAGCATCCATCCAAGTCTCAATTTGAAAATAGTTGAAGAATGAAAGATTACATACTGCAACCGTGAGGCCTCTGAAAATATCCACCGAAGATACACGCTTCTTTTCAGTTTTTCGGTTCTGGGTCCCCTTTAAATCTTCTTCTTTTTCTTCCAGTTTTGGAGCTTCAACATCCAGGCTCTGCTGCTGCTGCTGGGTGTGAACCATCTCTTCTTTGATATCCGCCATTTTCTGAAATCACTCAGTCAAATATTCCATGCACCCATATATTCTATTCAGAGGAATCTCTCTATCTGTCAAAGTTATTTGTGTAGACAGCCATCCAAGAGCCATCAAGTGTGTTTAAAAAAAAAAAATAATAATAATAAATAGATAAAATAAAATAAAATTAAAATAAGAGCCATCAAGTGTACAGTAGTGCCAAAAAATTCTTTGTATAGTCCAAGCATGTGATAACAAATTCATCTAATTGCGCGATGTTGATCCTATTGTCGTCTACTGCTTCATCATTGAACAATCCCAGGCTGGCCCCATAAGTAAATTTGTTCCATAAATATCTACATAAACTAAAATTTATCAAATAAATACCAATTAAACATTTTCTAATAAAACACAAAATTTCACGTTAGCCAACAATTTTTCTTTACATTCTCACTTCACATTAAATTTTCTTTGGTTAATTGGCACAAAAGATCCCCACCTTTGAACATTTTTGTCTAATTGGTCTCTATCTATAATTTTTAACAATTTCACCCCTACCTTCAGATTTTCTTAGCACAATTCATCCTTCGTGTTAAATTAGTCCCTTATTAAAAGAATATTTTTGTCTAGTTACATTTGAAATTACAAGGAATAGCAAATAAAAGGTTTTAAAATAATTAGCATGACCCTGGAAAAAATAAATGTAATTAAAAAAAACATTTTTTTGAAGGAGAGAAAAAATATTGAGGCAATTCTTTAAAAAAAATTGAGGCAGCTTGCAACGATAATGGTTTCATGTAAAGAATGATTGATTGAGATTACTAGTGATATTAGAAAAATAAATAATTTTTATTTTTTCTTTTTCTTCTTTTTTTTTTTAGTGTTTTAGATACTTTTTTTCATTTTAAATCCCTATTCAATCAATAATTATATTCAAATTGGGGACCTTTTTTTGCATCTTTTTAAATATTAAAAGTATAAGTGGATAGTAATGCCCTTCTAATAAATGACCAAGGATAAATTGTGTTAAGAGAACCAAAAGATAGGGGTGAAATTGCCAAGAATTCATAGGTAAGGACTAATTGCACAAGAGTGTACAAAGGTAAGGACCTTTTGTACCAATTACCCCCATTCTTTATCATAAAGCTTTAGGGAACAAGCTATGGAGCTAAAACTAGAATAGAATAAAGATAATGAATGATATGATAAAAAATTTACGAAGTATTTGTCCAATTTTTCACCCCTTGTCCAATTTTTCACCCCTTATCCAATTTCCACAAATAAACGTCACGAGATTTTCATTGGAAATTTTAAATTTTTGCAAACTTAAGCTAAGGTTAAACAAAAATGAAACACACGATGAGCTATGACAAAACCGAACCATTGGAAATGAAATAGCTAAACGACAAAGTCATTGGAACATTGCGCTCCACATCATTGTAAGTGCAGTGCTCATTTTATGAATGGGGACAGTACTCATTGGAAAAAAATTGTATATTTATGATCATTGTGTGAGACCGAAAACCCAAATCATATTAGCGTTAGTTTCACAAAATCAAGTTGATTGGTTGACGCAATTAGGCAGAGATGAAATCTACTAGTAAAAGTTGTCGCAGAGCTTCAAACCGGGATAGTCTGTAATTTAGTTCTACTATTCAACCCAACATACAAAACGAATCCATCAAGCTTTTTCGTGAAACCATGGCACTAGCTAGGTGCAGAATAGAATCATAACCATTCCAATGTAGCTTCTTAAAAGACAAATTGTTGCACCAAAAGAAGACAATTTACTTTTCTCATACAAAACTTGAACCTTCCATGTTTTCTTTGACAAATTTGAAGGAGCAAAACTACAGCACATAATTGCCTTTGAGGCTAATTCGAATGTCATAAACTAAATCACAGCAGAAAGTCATGCCTTCAGAAACTGCCTCCTAATCAAATGCCTTGATGCATTTTTTATTCACCTCACTCCGACTCAGGCCTTAAAATCTCCTTAACCAATATATGTTTCTTACCAAGCAGTTACATACTCGTAGCCATGATAAATTGATAATAAACAAGATCTTCACTCCAGCAGTGTACCTTGGGCATGTTTATCTTGCCAAAAGGTAGTGCGGCATGTAAATCTTGCTGAAGGGACATTCATCACACCTATATAAAATTGCCTCGCAGCTTATAAACAATCAGCCCCTTCCAAGGTCACCAGCTATCAACAAAACTAATTTATAAAATTAAATATCAGGAGAATTAGATAAATATTCCTGGGAAAAAAAAAGGTGTGCTTGAGAGGTTCTTTCCAGGATTACATATACTCGCAGAAACGGTAAGTGCCATACGCACCTTTTGTTCTTGCAAGCAATAAGGATTGGAAATATGTTCAGTAAAATCTACTCAGTATTGCGCTAATGTTGACTAGGCTGTGGAATTTATTTCATCCCGTATACCATTGAGTGTACGACGCCTTCAGGTGAGGAATTCAGCTGTCATAACTCATAATATGTACTTCCCTTAAATTTTAATTGTCGTTATTCTAGTATCACACCAACAAGACATGCTTTCTCCGTAGCTGTTTCTAAAATAAAAGCAAGTACAGCTTGGCCTTTTGACTAATTATCTTACTTCCCTTCACTCTTACATACCTCTCTCCTAAAACTACCAGCTTTTGTTAAATATATAGTCACCCATTCAAATTCTCTCAATCTTTGAAGCACAGCTGGATGAGGTTCAAAACAATATTAATGCAAACTTATACCTCTATTAGCAGAAGATTTGCTGCCAGACAATCCCTTTCTGCGCCCTCCACCACTGGCACCACCATCTACACCCTCTTCTGTTCCATTTGACTGTCTTCCATCAGCACTGTCATGTTGACCGTTCCCCTTCCATGTCCAATATCAGGAGGTTTTCTATACGAAAAATCGTATCAACATCCAAAAAAATTAGAAAGATTATCTCTAAATCAACATAAACTAGCAGAGCTGGAATGCTCATGCCCGAAAATACTTGTCACCTCTACAACAGAATCTTCTTTTTAGTGCTCTTTGTCTTAAAAAAAATAAAATAAAAAATAAAAAATAATAAAATAAAGAACCCAAGCGCTTTTAAAGAGACCACATAGACAACCTACATGGACAAATAACGAGGGAGGATTTGGGGCCCAAGCAGCAGGAGGGCCATATGATTAGTCCATGTAGACAATTGTGCTCCATGCAATGAGTTACAGATTCATGCATCATCGACCATCTGGCCATGCTTGGATGAAAAGAAATATTATACAGCGAAATTTCACATTATTTTAACTGACAATAAAATGATATAATGACTGGAAGACTCTTTGTTCTTTGTCCATTTCATTAATTACCAATACAGACTTTTTAAAGACGTAATTTCAACAGAAGCTTGGAGAACACAAGGATAAATGAACATGTGTAGATAGGTGAGTGAAGTACTGGAGTATTTGCATGTGTTCAAATTTCTGGGGAAATAAATCTCACAAATATTTCTCCACTTAGCCCATTGAAGCCAATAACTTCCTAAAAGTTGCATATAAAATGTTAAATGATGACTAAAAGAGACAAATATTCAAAGAAAAGGCCCTGGTCAGCTAGGAACCAATCTCTTCTTTTATCATCAGATAGATGCGCTTCTACAAAAGGTCTCACATCGAGGCTTGAAGCAGTGCATAGGAAGCACAGATAACAAACAGGCCTCGAAATGGCACTGAGAAAACCTCAAAGTAAACACCTCAAGGAGCACATCAAGGTCTGATTTGGCTAAATTTCATCATTCCAGAGCAAGCAAATAAGGAGGAGTGAAAGCAAGAGCAACAGAAAAACTAATTTAGACTCCCAACCATCTGAATGAAGGTTTAGAAGATGGACTGTTTTCTTAAATGCGATGCCATTATAAGCTGTGAAAGACTGAATTTTCAGTTCTCAAACAGGTTGAACTTTGAAGAAGTGAGAAAGTTAATAAATAGAAACAATAATTTGATCATATCTCAATAGTCATGAAATTGCTTTGTTAAGGCATCTAGACTGAGAGCAAGTAAGAAGCCTTAACAATCCCATCACCACCACCAAGCCACCTAAAAAGAGAATAATACAGAAATTCAACCACCCCACCCCACTTAAATAAACAAATAAAATAATCCTAGAGTCAATAATGAGAGGGAGGGAACAATGCTGAGCCAGGGTTATAACATAAATGCTTTCCTTTTAAAAAATTTGAAGTGCAGTGTGTCACTACTATACCAATGGAATATTCACAAACGAATACAGAAAAATTGATCCTTCTATGAGGTTGCATCCCTTATGAAACACTGAAACTAATTTAAGAAATTTCTACATATTAAAAATAAAATATAAAGCCCATACACATAGCATGAACAACAAATATGCATTTCTCTTATTTTTCCAACATTGTAACTTTAAGATATCACAAGTATGAGGCGCAGACTATACAGCAAAAATATCCACCAACAATAAACAAAATTACATCCTCCAAATGAAATCATCAGTTCACGAAGTCATTAATGAGATGCTACAATAAACAAGCAACATCTCTAACCTCAGCCTCTACTGATGAGCAGGTCATGAATAACAACGGATGTAAAAAACATGTCCAATTAAATCTAGTCCTGATTGGAATATAATAATCTGAGGATCCATCTGTAAATTCCTTCTGCTTTGCCATAGTGTAGCAAGCAAAAATATCATTTTAATTTTGAAAGAGTGAAATCATTGACAATTTCATTGCCTGATTGACTTGTGTCTTCCAATAGTTTCATACGCTTCTATATATGCCAGATTATTTCATTTTGTTTCTATTCTAAATCATCACAATAGCTTCCTAGAGTCCATTTGAGTTCCTGATTTAAATCTGAAATCTGTGAATGATACTAAGATAGTATTCATCATCAACCTCACAGAGTTGACCACAAGGAGAGGTAAAATGGCTGCAAAATTGGCCTATATTACCGTTATGATTGATACTGCTGTTAACAGAAATGATAATTGGGTGCAATAAACAATGAATTGAACTATAGGCCTATACCCCCTGCAACGAATTATATCTATGGACTTCTGGTCATGACAGAACTTATTTATTACTTCTACTTCTAAAAGCATCTATGACTAAGCTTAAAATAAGCACCTTTTTCCTTTGAAAACAATGGCAAGCATACTTCTCAAGAAATGGTTACATTTAATCTTACCAGAAAAGGTGTCTAGAGTAGAAGCACCAGTTTTTGAAAGTACGGGGAGGGATACTTCAAGGGGAGAAAATGTTTGCTTTTATGCTTTGGCAAACTTGCTTTGACAGTACATGGATCTGTATCAAGAAAGTGAAACAAGTATAGCTCCCATCATACTATTCATGGAGAATTAGAAAGGTGAGTACTCCTCATTATTATTCACAAAAAGGAAAAAGTTTCATATTTTCTAACCCGTATACGTAGATAATTAGATATCTATAAAACATTGCATAAATAAACATAAGAAATTCATAACAAATTCCCACATAGCTTTGATTCCTGTAATAACTGTAACGGAATGTACGTATAAGAAATTGTTTTCCAGTAGTGAGACAAACAAGCACGGAGAAGAAAGAAAGGAGGGTAAAAAGAGATAGGAAAAGAGAGAAGAGGGGGGCATTTTTACCATCGGATATCCCCGTGAAATCTTGCGCACGAAACAATAGTGAAGTGTTACTCTGGAATTTCAGAACCAATCAATGTAGAACTTCAAAAAGAGGAAAATGCATAAAAGAACCCTAGCTCCTCTACTTCCAGCATTTCAGTTTTTTGCCCGCAAACAATATTTCGTTCTTGTTAGAATTAGAAATAGATTTGGTGTGAAGGGATAGCAGAGGATTCTCTATAAAATATTATTTGAATTCCATAATAACAATCCGTTGTCGTCCAGCGGTTAGGATGTCTGGCTTTCACCCAGGAGACCCGGGTTCGATTCCCGGCAACGGAATTTTAGTTTCTATTTTTTGCTCTTTTGTCAGCAGTCAACAAACTTCCTAATTTACTATTTGTTTCCTTTCAAAAAATGAATTTAAGTGACAAATATAATAATCTCCTTTTAACGTCAAGCCATAAATCAATCTCTCCTCCCTTTAATTTCATAAATTAAGAAAGGTTGAATTCAATGTTATTAAAAAAAAGTAAAAATGCAAGAGCATGTTCTTAACATGCCCCTATATTTATTAATTATTTTTTTATTTATTTGCACCCAACTAGTTTTATATTGTTGATAAAATACACGTTAAATAATAAGGGTATATTATAAAGCTAAAGATTTAAAATACATTTATAAAAGAAAGTGGCCTATACAATTTAGGACAGACGAAAAATGAATACATGTCTATATTAGTTGGATAGAAGAAGTATATGAATAATATTATTTATCACGATCTAATCACCATCTTCGTGTGGCAATAGCCTATTTGATTCAACTTGTTTCTATGGAAAATTTCCAAATCATAAAAAGATTTCATTTTTACGCGTTTGATATACAAATAAGAATGGATTTAAAATTTATAGTAAATTTAAATTAAATTAAAATGATATATAGACTACCTCTAACTCCATAATAGGGACAAATGACCTACTTGTCCCATGCTATTGGAGGCCCCCACCTCCTCCTCGTTGATCCATATAAGATCTCTAACTCTAAGATGAAGCTAGAGTTGGTCTCCATATGACCTTCGTCGCATTACAATCGTATTTTTGCCTATTTCCCCATTAAAAACGATTCTAGCCCCATTCTAGTTTTCCATAGAATTGGAAAGTATTTTTCGTATCCATTATTTTGTATTAAACGCACCATAAAGGAAAAATCTATTTGTACACACACTTCTAATCAAAGCCCGATCTGTTTCTATAAAAAATTCACACAACTACATAAGAGTTGATTTTAAGATGATGTGACGTGTAGAAAAAACAAAGATTAATCTACCTGAACGGGCAAATGTACATATGCGTTTAAAGAAACATGTGAAAGTACAATTTCACTCATACAGTGCACCAAAAAAAAAAAAAGAGAAATTACATGAATAAAATTATAATTTTATTCTATATCTGCAAACCTATTTAATGAGTACATGTAGCATTACTCAAAAAACAAATTCTTGCCACTTGTCAATTTGTACAAGTTTTTGTAAACAAACTCTTGCCACTTGTACAAAAGTACCCGTACAAATAGCCAAACTCATTAAGGAAAATAAAAAACGATTGATTATTTTTCATGACTCCTAATTCCTTCAAAAGCTTAAAAAGTCATCAATATTTCTTCAAACATGGGAAAAACGTATTACCCCCTTCTTGGCCTTAACAGCCTGTTTAAATAGTTAAAAACCGTACAGTAGCCAAAAAAAAAAAAAAAAGCAAAAATCTTACCCTAACAATGACTGAACAAGAATAAACTCAATCAAAAAGCAACTAAAAATTTGACTTCATAAAATTATAAAGAAATCCATCAATACTTTACAGACACTTGGAATGCACAGTAACACATTCTGAGCATCCCAAGCCAAATGGCAGACTAATCCCCCCAAGAAAAGAAAAAGCAAAGCAAAATTTTCAACAGAACATTTACAAGAGGTGAAATCCCTGCAGCAACCTCATATCGACTTGATGTATATGGAAGGTGATCTGGGAAGTCCTTTAAGCATACAACATGATAATGAGAAAAACATGGCGAGGAATGAATCATTCACTAGTTTCCAATCCCAAGCTCTTTTGAATATCCCTTGTCAAGCTGAATTGCATTGTGTTATGCCATGGGAACAAAGTGCGCGTAACCGGAAGCTTTCTTCGAAGGTCCTGAATAATCATGACATAATAGAAACCTCAGAAAAATCCATGCTAGGTTAATCCAAGGACATGTTTCCCAATGCTTGGCAAAATAATGAAACTGTCACTTTATGTCAACAAACCTGTTAGACACATGTATTTTCATTCTCATTTGGAAAGTAATTACCTTACAGCAAAATGGGCTATTTTATTTCAAATTTTGATCTATACAGAAGTTACTTGCAAAATGCCAAAAACGATCATTTTCAACTTAGTCACATCTTCACAAACTTTTTAAACTTAGCCATACATGCTCCGGAGATTCGCACGCACCCAAATCATGTAATTTGTAATATAATTAATTGTATAGTCAGTGACTTGATATATCTTAAATTGGGATACTGAAAAATAATGGAAGAATTCCAATCAACATCAGAGGTAGAGTGAGAATTTGACAAATATAGCCACATCATGTGTGAAGGAAAAAATAAAATAAAAAATAAAAAATAAAAGAAAAAAAAGGAAGAAACAAAGCTTTATATTATCAGGTTTAGAGCATCTCCAACCACATCTATACTTTTAAAGAGCAATTTAGGGAACGTCTTTTAATTTATAGAGCAAAAATTTTGATTCACCCCAAGAAACTTTACCTCAAGAAACAATTATTATATTCTTATTATTTTAATCAATATTTATAATTTTGTACCCAATAAATTAAAGAGAGTGTGCTTTGACTCTTCAAAACTCCCCCTCTATTTTAAGCTTGACTTGACAAAATGATGAGCATTTTCCATTTTAAGAGTCTATGAGTTGCTCTTATCATGTCAATTTGAAACTGGCATAGTAAATCATTTAACTGCACTTTACTTCAGAAATATAATAAGAATGATTCTTTCACCATTCTGATGCTAGGGCAGTCAGTTGTAGCAGAAAGTGTACCTTGAAAGTGGTATCGGGCAATTTTAAATAGGATGTCTGCCAACACAAAAATTGTTAGTAGAAGGTTATTCAGAGAGAAAAAAAAAGAAAAAAAGAAAAAAAGAAACCCATAAATATCTAAGTTAGATGATAGCGTGAAAAGGTAATAACCTGTAGGGAATTAAGATACTCTGTCTCATGGTGGCAAATGATATTGGACAAGGAAACTGCACAATCATCAGGAGACTGAAAAGTGAAAGTGTCAGCAAGAATATAAAATATCTCATATCTGTATAATGCAAGGCCCTCCAACAATGTTTCCTAAATCACGGTGGTTAGATCTAAACACTGGAAAGTTTTTTAACACATAAATACATGTTATGAGATCCAATCAAACTGCGGGATACAAAAAGATGCAATTGGATGGAAAATATAGTCAGAAAGAGTTTGTTACAAAATGTCATCACAGTCAAAACTTCCACATCATTGTCACAGCAAAATTACTCTTCTACGGCATTTGGAGATTAAAACAAATAAAATAAAATAAAAAAAGAAAGAAAGATTTGTTTCCAAACGACTGAATGAGGTTTGTAGAGAGGTCCATGGACATCCTATCTGGTAGGCTGCCACTTGCACATGCACAATGAAAGGTAATACTGAGCATGAGATTTGCTAAACTCATATACGCTTCATCAGGGAATTACCTGAAACATTGTTGAATCCCTGCATTCGTGCTTTGCATCTAACTGGACATTTCCCTCTTCAAAATAGTGGGCTCCTACCTATATGAAATAGAAACATAAAGATTAAGTCAAAGAATATAATTCCATCCCTATGAGGTATATATCTTATCTGCATAGAACAAATCTTCATCTTACTATTTCTTTGTTTAACCCAAAGATACAATCATGAGAAAACAATTTAATCAAATGTTGCAGAGCATCATATGGTAGTAAATAAATACCTGCAATTTACCTCTAACTTCCACAAGTTGTAGATCATCCTTGAACTCCACATTCCAGATTGACCGCCAACTTCCATTGCTACACATTAAATGAAAGGTTCTAAGCAACAGAAAGATGTCCAAAGCACCACAGTTTTAGATGTTTTAAATTCCTTTTACCACATTTCTTCAATCATCAATAATGAATTTTTATAATTATAAACCCCACCCACCCCCACACCACCCCCCCCAAAAAAATAATAATAAAAAAAAAATATAGGCTGATCTAGATATGTAGAAGAAGGTTTGTCCAAAGACGCATAGACTAGTCAGAAACAATAACTTGTGAGATTGTGAACCAGCTATAACTGACAAGCTTATATGAGTAGAACAGTAATACACTTTAAGTTTCTTTTTACAATGAGAAAGCAAGAATTTCAGAGAACATAAAAAAGGAAAGGAAGGAAAATACGCAGATCCCTATGTTGAAATGTCTGAATATCCGAATAAATCCAAGTCGCTTGTCTTGATCACAGAAGTAGAGATATAATAAACCAGGACTAAAAAGAAACAAGCCCAATTTTCAGCAATCACACAATTCATGAATTTTTTAGTCAAATAGCATTTCCAGGTCATGAAGTATTGAAGTGGTTTCCATATCCTATATGTACTAACCTAACTCAATTTTTTCAAAAGTAATGAAGAGGTTTCACAGTTGCTTTTTACCTTAAAACAAAAGTCGCAATTTGACAACTAGGGCCTAGTTACAGATGAACATTCAAAGGAAATTAAGGTATTGCTCTCTTATAATCATTTTCCAGATATTAGCTCCACGACCAACATAGCAACATCTATCTCAATTATAAAAACCACTGTTCTAAAAACCAGCCTGGCCAGTTGACAAGGAAAACTGGGAACCGGCCTGGATTCACTCCAAAAACCAGGCCTCTAAAAACCAGCCCGGAAACCGCAAAAAACAGGTTCAACGGCTGAAAAACCAGCAAAAATGAAAAAAATTGATTTTTTATTGGAAAAAATATATAGTTAAGGTTAAATTTTAATTTTTTTTTCTAACTTAATTAAAACCGGTTGGATCTTTTGACCATTGACCCCTTGCCCTCTCTGGGTCGATATCAAAACATTGATAAAAAGAGGTAAAACATTGATAAAAAGATGTCAATGTTTAGGCTCCTCAAAACCAAAAATGTCAGGCAAAAATATTAGTGTTATAAAATCAAAAACATGGAAGCAGGAAAGATGCATTATATGATGCAGGACAGCGACCAGAGTTCTAGAAATTGGTAGAATTGAATATATATATATATATACATATGATATTGAATAAAGCATGTCTTGCAGTACTGGCACATTGATAGGCACTAACATACCAAAAATTGTGAGGGCTAAGTTTAGCAGCTGAAATTACTACAACAAACTCAAAATTGGACCCTGGTTCTTCAATATCTTTCCCATTAGTACAGTATACACAACAAACTCCCTTTGGGTATGCTTCACTAACATACTTCAAAATTTCTGCGTCCAATGCATAACTGCCAATAAAGAGTACGATATAAGCTAGAGGGATTGCATAACTATGCGGTAAGGAAAGTTGGGAAAAAAAAAGGGAAAAGAAACTATGCTTTTACTTCTACACAAGGAAGCGTTTATCAGACTTACTAGAACTGGATATCGATATGTCAAGATTCTAAAGATATTAACTATCTCAAGCTTTGAAATAGCAGTTCATACACATCAATTCTCAAGAGAGATCCAGAACAGGATATTTATATGTTAACTTGTTAAGCTTCAAACATAATCTATAACTCATACATCAAACCTAAATTATCAATTTTCTCACCATGATCTAAATTCATGATGTCCTTGTATGATTCTCATAATTTTCTCTATCAAAATTCTACCAACCACTTGATTTAACAACTACCCAATTCACCTCAACGTACATTTCACGGGACCCACTTGATATTCACTATTCATTCTGCACCATTATAATTTGTCAACTGCAACGGCAAAGATAAAGAGAATGAAACACCCTTATGTTCTGCACGAGCTTACATTTAATGTCCATGTTTTGTCGTGACCAAAATCAAATGTTGGCAAAGTCATTTCTGTATCAACTTCTTGCAGATTTGTGATTGAAATGAAGAAGTGTATTTTTTGACAAAATCGTTCATGAAAGGATACTCATGTTTTTATATGTTATATATATGATTTAGAATGGTAAAAATTTAAAAATTAATCTGCATGGAATCATGTTTTCTGTTAAGCTTTTATGTGTACCGTTGACTTGACAAAAGCACCAATTCAAATGGACTGCATTGTCACAACCTGTAGCAATAGTTATATAATTTTGATTTTATAATTAATCCATTCACCACGTGGAACCTATTCTACGACCAGCCATTGAGTTAACACAACTGATAAAGCAAAAAACCTCTAGGCCATTGAGTGTCCCTACTGTTCCCATGCTAGTCACATGAAACTTGCAAAGTCGCAATTTAGTCCATAAAGATGTTTGTTTAAGCCATAGAAATGAGAAGTACTTCCTTTACTACTAACAACATCCAAATTCCCAAGCCAACCAAGCTTGCAGCTTTCAAACATTCAATTTGAAAGATACTTTATTATTCTTTTTAATAATGGAAAATGTATTTTATTCTACTTAATGTATTTTTAAGGCATTAGTACTCAAGTCCCCCCCCCCCCCTCCTCAACCCAAAACAACAACATGCTGTTGGACTTGCTTGGTTTTCTATTATACAAGATTAACATAATAAAGCACCAACTAGATTTCAAAACCAGCAAGTACAGGACAAAGCTAAGTTTCATTTAGAATTCCAAATACGTGACGATGGATGATTCATCCCTCACTCGTTGCCTGGACAGAAAACACAAAATCACTCCCATCCTCAGAAAGCATGCTGGCTTTAATGACAATTAAGTATGCTACTTACCGATATTCTTCGATATATGGTGAAGGAAGTTCGTCATCATTTGCTGGTCTAGCACTGGTACAAACCTGCCCGACACAAAATAGTATGAAATAAGAAGTTTTGCATAACTTAAGAGCACATATAGTGACAGTTTCAGCCTTGCTCTAACATGACAGCACCTGGGTCCACCTTTTGCTTATAAGATGAGACTCGGAGCTTTATTAAGGACCTAGTTTGCAAAAATACTGGGTTTGCAGCCCACAGTTATTAGAAGCATGCTTTGACAGGTTATTAAACACAAAGTGCAGTGAGGCATGTCCTGGCCTCTTTTGCCTAAGGCACCAGCATAAGAAATCAAACTTCAATAAATTTTAGTTTCTGAGACTCGCCAATTAGAATCACCAGTTTTGATTTAGTTTATTATATGGTGTCAATATTTGGCTTATGAACTATTATTAGTCACTCAAATACATATTAAAGCTTAATCCAAGATTATTTAACTAATGACTTTTCAAATCTGTGATGAAATTAACTGAAATTTCTAATTAATAAAATTGCTGAAATTTTTGAAGTTGTCTGCATGTATAATTCATC
Source organism: Nyctanthes arbor-tristis (assembly GCA_963692815.1). Classification (NCBI taxonomy): domain Eukaryota; kingdom Viridiplantae; phylum Streptophyta; class Magnoliopsida; order Lamiales; family Oleaceae; genus Nyctanthes; species Nyctanthes arbor-tristis. Next base: position 24,355 of record CAVNYN010204426.1, read on the forward strand.
TTACCATCTACAGATGCTTCGTTTATAATATAGCATGAGCTTGAGCTCAAAAAAATGCATTACAAGCTTTGTGCTAAAGATGGTAGAGGCATCTGCATGTTGGTTTTCTTTGTGCATTTAATAACAGTATTGAAGTAATTCTTTGCACACAGTAGTTCCCATATTACAGGTTTCGCTTTGCATCCCTCAAGATGCTTTCATTCAATCAGAGTATAAGATATGTGAGAGAGATAACACTTAGTTGTTTATCAACTGTGTTTGAGTTTAGAATTTTCATGATCACAATCAAACAGGAATACCAAAATGAAAATGTTACCACAAGTTAAAAGTTAGAGGTTGTCAAACACCATCGACAACCACCATAAAATCTGTTGGCAATATGATGTGCCTGATTAGACTAAAATCGGTTAATCGTCTTTCTGGATTCTTACCTATTTTATATCAATCCCTTGTTTTCTTTAAGGTAAAGCTTCTACTTTATTCTGACAAAGGACGAGTGTGAGCAAAAATTTATATTTGACGGCTACAGAAATGTAGGCAACAAGCATGTAGTCATGTGAGATGTAATCATTTTTAATACAAATGGCGTAAAATCTAAAGCTTGAAAGTAGAAGGGAAGCCATTTGTAAATGGTCCAAGTATTTGACTCTGATGAGGGAGGAAAAAGAAAAAAAAATTTACCTGTTTCACATGGTCAACTGTTGCAACCTGAGCAGTTCTTGGATCAAAATATTCATTCTCACTAATCTCGCTAAAAAGTGTAACCAGGACCTGTAGACAACAATACATAAAATAAAATAACATGAAATAAGGAGTCTACATATATTTCTTGACATGGAAGCAGTGTAGTCGGGCCCTTGCTCTAATGTTGAAAAAGAATACATTTCATATATCACGATTGCAAGCAAGAAAGTCCACACTGTCTAGTGTATTACCAATCCCAGGACTATATGAAAAGTTGCATTGGTCAGAAAATCAAGGTAACTAAATTACAAAGTTATTTAAGGAAACTGGCTAATCTTTCTGAAAGCATTTAACTCTGCATATTGTCCTTGACATGGTACTTTGTACATAAGTCACTGCAAAAATTGTGAAATATCATTCACAAAAAATAGTTTCTCTTTTCTCCTTTTTTTTACTGTTTGCTTACAACATTACTAGTTACTACTGAAAATGTCCCTTGATGCAACTCCCTCCATCCCAAATATATACTCCAATTCACTTTTTAGGTATTCCCAAATATATAGCCCTATTTCTTTATTGAGAAGTCTAATTTACATTATTTTACTAATCTACCCCTATTTTAATACTTAGCATAACTATCAATTTTAATTCTACTCATTAACTAAGAGTAAATTAGGAACATGAAGTATAAATTGTATCTTCCCAATACCATTATTAATTCGCGTGAAAAAGTAAAGTCGACCATCTATTTGCGACGGAGGGAGTAACATGTTTGCCATGACTATAGTGATAAACCATTCAAAATAATAAAACTACTGACCTTGCAAAAAATATCACTAATATATAAAAGTGTGGACGCGGGAAAATCTTTTAATTTTCTATTTCGCCATTATATATTTCCTCTAATTCCTTATTTGCCCTTAACACATTAAACCTTTTTTTTTTTTTGGAACTCTATGTTTTTCGACTAATACGGTTTATGAAGAAAAAACTAACTCTATATCATGATACCTAAGTTAAGAAAAAAATGCAATATAAATGTTAAACTGAAGGTCTCGACTTAAAGCTTAATAAGACGAACTTTCAAGAACTAACGAATGTACAATTCGTTGTAAGTCTCAAAAGATATAGGTAAAAGTTTTAGTTTTACTTTTGTCATTTTCCATTAATACCTCAATTACTCACATTTCATTCAATTGAGTCCAAATTACATTATATATCTTCTTAATTTACTTCAAATTATTCCCTCAAAATTTATTTCATTTGATTTCCATTTTCTTTCCTTTTCAAATTAAAATTGAATAATTAATATCTCTACCTTCAACAATTCAACTAAGTTAGAAATATATCCTCAATTATATTTATATCAAGCAATTCTGTCCATTCATTTTAATTGATCATTAACATGCTAAAACCACACTATTTGATCTCAATTGAATGCAAAGCACATACTTATGGCTAATCTAATAAACTAAGTAATTTACACCCATAACATAGAAGGCTCTGACAGACATTTGTCTACATAATAATAGGTTAACAACACAAATATTTGTCTTGCATTTACCATGATAAAACCTGTCCCTTTCTATGTTTCAGTTTCTACTATTACTTCACAGTCTGAAGCCCAATTGCAGCTTCACTATTTCCATGTAAGAACGCGCAAAATAAGAAAATTCGTTTGGAGTCTTAAGTACATTAAGAACTGGAGTACATTAAAAACTACGTCAACAAAATTTTCCGAGTATCTAAACAACAAAAACCCGTAGGACAATCCCCTAAACTTGAGCAGATGAGTAAAACGGAAACAGAGGTGCCTCACCTCACCGCTTCTGTCGGGAAAATTTATGCATATCATGTGAGATTTGTTGTACAGTGGAAACGCCGCCGCAGCAGCAATCCTATACACCCTCTCGTCCATCAAAACTGACCTAACATCTGCACATAAAAGAGCAGAATTACCAATTGCATGACATATTTTCAAATAGGAATGCATAAGCGCATATGAGGAAACTGGGAGAAGGAGAGA